>JAJJWW010017367.1:0-161701 GCA_023531295.1 Papaver armeniacum
ATCGGTTCCCAATAACTAAAAACGTGTTGCACATGTTCATAGGATCGGTTCCCAATAACTAGAAACTTGATGCACCCCTTACAAGGATCGATTCCCCTTTTGTGATCGGTTGCACCTCTTACTAGGATCGGTTCCCCAATGACTAGAGTTGGTCATACCAATTACAACAAATCGATCATACCATCTCAGGTGATTACTTAAGATCGGTTTCACTAATAAAAGTCATACAAATACAAAAGTCGGGCCTTGTGAATAGTTTTACCAAGAAAATAAACAAGTTATAAGCGGTTATACTAAACACATATTGGTAGTTCAAAAGATATGCAATGAATCACAATACCAATAATCCTAGCGATTTCCCTTTCGATTCACAAAACGAGTTTATGGATGTACTTTCTTTAAACGAATGTAAAACATTGTTTGCTAGGATGAAATCTTCACCTCATACCCATACATAATTACAATAGCATTCAAACGATTATTTCGATGTCTTATATACGAAGTTCAAAATATAAGCGTTATACTTCGTATTGTATTCCTTAATACTACGTCTAACTAGAGTATAATCATTCATAGCTTCGCAGTTATGTTTTCAATATGCATGACTAGAAATTTACGTTAGGGAATGAAACAGTTCAAGTCAAATATTACTAACCTCAAGTGGAAGGATGATTTCGTCGTTGTAGCTCCTTACTTCTTCACAGTCTTCAAGCCTTCACGTAATACTTGTAATGTCTCATATCCTAATACTTTCAAGCTAACCTATACGAAGTTTACTGTAGTACATAATCAAGCAACTCTTTAAATGAGTTTTGGTTCACTAAAATATGACAACCAAACTTGACATACCAACGCTTGGTGGGTTCAACCGAGCTATGCTCAAACAGTTTCTGTGTTACAAGATGATGTATTTGGATTTGGCGGTGGCTATTGGTGTTAGTTGCCATGAAAGGATTTTTTTTTTTTTTGTTTTTTTTTTGATGAGAAGCGTGGGTTGGATCTAGGCTGATACCAACTTAGGAAATAGATTTGGTGAATATCTTCCACAAGAGATGTGGAGATTTTGATCTTCTACTTATATAAACATAGTATGTTATTCAAAAACTGAAAAACAGAAGATACATGGCAGATCCTTGATATTAGTCGGAGCTTTGTTGTTGATGACCAGACTTAGTATTTGTTTGTTGAATAGGTTTCTGAGTTGACAGAGATAGTTGAGAATCTTCTGTGAGTAGCTGATGACTAGCTCTGACAGTGAAGAAGAAGATTTTTCTAACTAACTTTTTGAATTGGCGAAACAATTTCAGCTTTCCGGCGGCAATGATGATTCCTCGGAAACTAATAATAACAATAACATTAGTCAATCGGTAGATTCATAAACTAAAATCATTTCTGAATCGAGGTTCAAAGAATTTGAATATAGTAAAGCAGCTATTCGAAGTAGATGTGAATTCCATCATTCTGGACAATGGAGGCGGGCAGAAAGAGTGAAGTAGATATGAAGAAGAGAAAGAGTTAGGGTAATGATTTAGACCGTATAGTGAAGGGTAAGATGATAAACTCCCCTAAAATTTTTTTAGTTAATTTCTAAAGAGAACTTAATATCTAACTTGGTCAATGTGGGTCAATGTTGGTCTTTAGAACAAACGCAAAGGCTGGACAAATGTTAGACCAAACCCAGGTTTTGGTCAAAACCTGAGTACCAAAAACCAAATAACCTAATTCCATTAGTAACAAATTAACAACATAACAAATCTGGATACTTGTAGACCTGTCTTTTAACAATCATGAAAATCCTAACTTGGAATGCCCAAGGCTGTGGTTAAAAAAAAAAAAAAAAAAAAAAAAAACATTTCAATTTCATGTTAAACTCTAAAAATCCTGATGTGGTTTTCTTATCTGAAACTAAGAAGAAAAGATCAGTTGTAAGGAATTTTTTGCCCTACTTTCCCAAAGTTTTCATAGTTGATCCAGTGAGTATAGCAGGAGGACTTGCTATAGCATGGGTGGATGGTTTTAATTTCGAAATAGTTCATTCTAGCTCTAATATGATTAATGTCCTAGTTAAAACCAATTTCTATGAAAAAGAATGGTTGTTAACATGATTTTATGGATTACCTTATAAACCATCTAAGTTAGATTCATGGAAATTTTTAGATGATATAGCTATTAAAGTAAATTATAACAAAATAGCTTGGATGGTAATAGGGGATTGGAACCAAATCCTAAGTAAAGAGGATAAACAAGGAGGAGCACCTTTTGTTGAAAGTGAAGTTGAACCTTTTAAAATACTTCTTGTTAGATCAACTCTTGAGGATTTTGGCTACCAAGGACCTGACTTTGTTTGGAAGAATCATAAAGATGGAATAAAAATATCCAAGAAAGATTGGATAAGGCTTTTGTTAACATAGAATGGAAAAACCAATTCAAAGAATCATCTCTTAAAGTCCCAATACCAGTATGGTCTGATCACTGTCCTCTATTGGTTAACATGGAGGGACAAGGAGAAAATAACCCTTCTTACTCTTTTAAATTTTTTGATACTTGGTTAAAAGATCCATCTTGCTTAGATATTATAACCTCTTGCTGGATTAAAGATTGTCCTAACCAAACTGATGTTTTGATTTTTAATCTTCATAATTTGGGAAACCAACTTTCTTTTTGGAGGAAAAATGTTTTTGGGCTTCCTGCTAAGAAAATTAAGAATTTGTTGTCTGAAATAGAAAACCTGAATAAAAAAAAAGGTAACCCAAACTCTCAAAAACTTATAAATTCTAAAATGCTTTGCTTGGAAAAACTTACTGAAGAAGAAATTGCTAAACAAATTTTTGAGAGATAATATTGTTAACCTAGGGGAAAGAAATACAAGGTACTTCCATTTAAAAACATTGAAAAAAAGAAAAAGAAACAATATAAATTGCCTTATTAGCTTTGATGCTAGAGAGCTAAATTATAAAAAGGAGATAGTTTTAGAACTTCAAAATTATTTCGAAAATCTGTTTCAGGAAATGCCAACCGACCAGAATGAAGATATCTTTTCTTACCTTTCAGTAGGAGTAACAGAGGAAGATAACAAAACTTTAATGGTCATTCCCTCTCATGAGGAAATATGAGAGGTGGTCTGAAATATGAAACCTAATAAATCGTCGGGACCAGATGGTTTCCAGGTATCCGTTTTTTTAACATAACTGGTCTTTAGTTGGGGATCAATTAGTGGGGTTAATTAAGGAATTTTGGGAAACAAAAAAGTTAAATCCTGAACTAAACAAAACATTTCTTTTCTTAATTCCTAAATGTAAAAAACCAAAATTTGCTTCTGAATTTAGGCCGATTGGCCTTTGTAACACCCCTTACAAGGTGATATCTAAACTGTTAGCTAATAGAATGAAATGTTTGATGGATAAGCTCATCTCTCCTTACCAGTCGGCGTTTCTATCTAGCAGACATGTATCAAATAATGTAATTGTAGCTCATGAGCTAATTTACGCAATGAATCATAGAAAAACTAAAGAGAAAGGCTTAGGGGTAAAAATTGATATGTCGAAAGCCTTCGACAAGGTCAGTTGGGATTTTTTAATAAAAGCAATGAGAAAACTGGGTTTTTGCAAGGAGTGGTGTACTTTAGTAGGCCAATGTATATCCATAGCTTTAATTGCAGTTCTTTTAAATGGTCCCGCATGAGAATTTTTTAAACCTTCAAGAAGACTAAGATAGGGGGATCATTTGTCCCCCTATCTTTTCCTCATTTGTATGGAGGTTTTTTCGAGATCTTTGATTTCAAAAGAAAGTACAAGAGAAATTCATGGTTTAAAAATAAGTAGGAATAATACACCAATTTCTCATATGTTCTTTGCGAATCCGAGTTGACTAAATGCTCTGATCTTCTATATTTTGGTTAATTAGTCCAAAGGCATAATTGAGAATGTTTATTGATTAATCCCCGAACACAAGAAAAGTAGTTGCAAAAATTTACTAAATGCTCTTCATGAATTTTGAAAAATCAAGAATTTTCTATAGTAAAAAGATACATCATAAGCTGAAAAAGATGATGTCAAAGATGTTAAAAATAAATATCAATGATTCTTATCTAGGAGTGCCTCTGTTTATTGATAAATCTAAAATCAAAACTTTTGATTTATCTAATTTTGATTTTGAAGTTGTGACAGATTTACCGTGAAGGACCCTTTTCTTTCTTTGGGCTCGCTCTAACCTTCTTCTAAAGCCTACTGCGGACAAAAACCAAAAGAAAGCACTGCGAGTGACAAGGTATTTAAGAAGAAAGGATAAAAGGTTGTTCTTCGATCTCGTGAGTGATGCCAAACAGATCCGCCGATCCTATCAAATCTCAAAAGCAAGATTCTTAGCCAACATAGTAAACTAGTTCTTAACAAGTCAGTCCTTTCTAGCATGCCTATCTACCAAATGTGATGTTTTAAACCCCCAAAAAAATCACAGCTAAGATAAATTCAATTCAAATTGAGTTTTGGTGGGGAAAAGAACCAAATGCCAAGGGTTACTACATAAAATCTTAGAAGTTTTTTTGCAAACCTATCTCCATGGGAGGTTTGGGATCAAAAGAACGCGATAAAGCACGCCATCTCGCAATTCATAATTTGTTGCCCGGCTCTTTAACTTGTGTGCTTCCAATCTATTTCTTGGTACCTCGCCTTTCATTAAGTACGCGTGAAGTTCTACTCAATCTTCCTCGCGGCCTTGCATTTCATCTACCACCATCATTATATCTTGCTTCTTGTCCCTCCTCTTTATTAATTGATGGCGCTAGTAGCTTTTGTATTTTGATATTCTCGCAGCTTGGGTCTATCATCATACTTGATATAAAGGCAAAAGCGTCATGCGAGCCTATTATCTCTCCTTGATATGTGTCTCCATTTTAATACCGAGTGACATTTCTACAAGCTTCCCGTATTTCGTAAGGATGGATCATTTGTAGTATACTTCTCTGTTATCTGACGGATTGCCAATTGCGAGTCACTGGTAATTCTCACATTCTCCAATTTCATTTCTATTGCAAATCTTAAAGCATGTATTATAGCTTCATACTCCGTTTCATTGTTAGTAGACTCAAATTCCAATCTAAAAGCAAAAGCTAATTTAGCGAAATTACAACAATTCCCACTCCTTTACCTTTCTCCATTCGATGATCCATCCACTAATATTTCCCACCGGTTTGGCTCGATTAACAAATCTTTTGGATCTCCATGCTCTTCTTCTACATCCATCATTTCATCTACTGCTTCCTCTTCTTCCAAAGGAAATTCCGCCAGAAAGTCTGCGACAACCTGTGATTTGGTTGAAGATAATATTTCATATTTGAATTTATAATGGCTTATTTGAGCGTTCCATCTTTCAACTCTTCCTGATCTTTTTGAATTCTTCATTACTGACTCAATTGGTACCTTCGTTACCACTCTAATAACGTGTGCTTGAAAATATATGCGAAGTTTAAATGACGCATAGACTAACGCCAGATTAACTTTTCAATCTTCGAATAATTCCTTTCAAAGAACGTTAAAAGTTTTCATGATATAATAAATTGGTTTTTCTACCTCGCGTCCACTCATGAAAAACCGCACTTAAGGCATGCGATGTCGTCGCGAGGTATATTAATAATTCCTCTCCGGTTCTCGCTCTCGATAATAGATATATATCCATTAAATGCTCTTTGATCCCTTGTAAAGCCTTTTCACATTCATCCGTCCATTTAAATTTCGACCCTTTTTCGGTAACACCTGAAAAAGTGTTTACATTTATCGATGACCGCGAAATGAACCTTCCTAGCTTGTGACGCTAGTAACCCATTCAGTTTTTGAACATCATATGTTCTTCGCGAATAGCTTTTACTTTTCCGGGTCAACGTGTATCCCTTCTTTTGATATAATGTAACCCAAGAATGATTGAAGGTACATTTTTCTGGATTGACTTTGATGTTCTTCATTTGTTCAAAAAACGTGGCGAATCCTAGTGTTTTGTGTATCCACTCGCGAACACATTTTCTAAGTTGCAAAAAATTTACTAAATGCTCTTCATGAATTTTGAAAAATCAAGAATTTTCTATAGTAAAAAGATACATCATGTCGAAAAAGATGATGTCAAAGATGTTAAAAATAAATATCAATGATTCTTATCTAGGAGTGTTCTCCCATAGGGGTTGGTCCTTTCGGTTTCGCGGATCATTTTCTTTGATAAATCTAAAATCAAAACTTGTTTATTTTTTGATTTCATTGTGACGTTGATGAAGCGTCGACGCCACGCCTTTTATCGCATGTAATGGAAGAAAGGATAAAAGGTTGGAAAAGCAAGATTCTTAGCCAACATAGTAAACTAGTTCTTAACAAGTCACCGTGTTATACGCCATATCTTTTTCTCCTTTCGATCCGAGAGTTTCCTTTCTCATGCAACTTTAATTGCGATCTAAACCAAATGTGATGTTTTAAACTCCCCAAAAAAATAAAACACTAAATTTTCTCTCTCCTAATGACTTGCCTAACAATTCTCCAAAAATCTCTCCTACAACGCACTCACTCGACCCTTTATAAGATAAATTCAATTCAAATTGAGTTTTGGTGGGGAAAAGAACCAAATGCCAAGGGTTACTACATAAAATCTTAGGAGAAGACCGAGTAATGGAAGAAAGGATAAAAGGTTGGAAAAGCAAGATTTTTTGCAAACCTATCTCCATGGGAGGTTTGGGATTCCATGGGAGGTTTGGGATTCAGGGATGCTGAAAAAATGAACCAAACAATGCTGACAAAGATTGCCTGGAGAATCATATCAGAACCAAATTCTTGGCGGGTTAAAATGTTTAAAAAATATATATTTCAAAAAAAAATATTTTTTGGCCCTTAAGAAAGCTTCAAGATCTTCTTGGATGTGGAACTGTATCGTTCAGGGAGCTTCTTTAATTCATAAGCATACTTGCCGGGAGGTAGGAGATGGACAGTCCATAAATATATGGACTGACCAATGGATACCTGATTTAGAAAGTACTTTAGATCAAATTTGTTCTGAAAGGAACATTCAGTTAACACTTGTATCGTATTAATCTTGATACTAATAGGTGGAACCAAGACATAATCACTGATTCTTTTCCGCATATAATTTCTCAATCGATTCTGAATATTAAACTGTTTATGGATAGGAATGGTACCTTAGAACAGGAAAAACCTAGATGGAAACTCACTAGGAATGGCATTTTCATAGTCATATCTTTATATGATAGACTTTAATATCGACAATGAAAGGTTTTGGAAGAACTATTGGAAAGCAAAACTTCCAAAAAGAGTTAAATTGTTTTTATGGAAATGCATGAATGAAGCCTTTCCTGTGATAGAAATGCTTAGCAGTCATATGTCTGATGCATATAATAAGTGTATCTTTTGCAAGGTAAATACAGAATCTGTGCATCATCTGCTTTTCGATTGCTGGTTTGCCAAGTCCATCTAGATGCAACCACCTTTTTCTGGTGGAGGTAGGTATGATACTGTAAGAAACTCTTTCATTAATTATTATAAATGGTGGCAGTTGCAGGGTGATAGTGTAACAGAAATCAATGCTACTAAATGTTGGTTCATTTGGAAAGAGAGGTGTAATAGAATTTTCGAAGAAAAAAATGTCTCTTCCTTACTGTTGATGGTGGATTTTAGTTCAGGGCTAAAATTGTAAAAGCCAAATTTAATACGCTGACATCCTGCAGAGGATAAGGCTATTTGATAAGTGATGAATACTTCTTCGCTTTATTAATTCACCTAGAATGGAGCATGTGGCAACAATCCCAAATATTCAGTGAATTAAATATACAAAATTCACCTAGAATCGAGCATGTAACAACAATCCCAAATATTCTGTGAATTTTTAGCATTATTTATAATGCATGATTTGCCTAGTATTTCCTGTGATGTTCCCGCAGAACTCTCATTATTGGTGCGGCATGATGACTGAGCGTTGCTCTTAACAGAGTAACACGAATCTCCAAGTGTCAATGGTGAGGCATGCACGAAATACCCGTACAGTCTACATCTCTCGGTGTGTTATATTAGCCCGATTGAGCATATTTAATTTCCTAAGGGAAATCTAGACTGTCCATATCAGTCTCAGAAACAATCACGGCCTCGGAGGTTGACCGCATGATTTAACCAGCCTAGACGAACCCTAGCAGGAGCAGGATATCACCTTTATGATCACCAACGGGCCTATTTATGCCCTAGCCGGTCGAACATTACACTTTACTTCCCAGCATGCCAAAACGCCGGCCCTAAAGTAGGGTGGCCGCGCTGCTTTGGAAGAAGCTCGAGTGAGCAAGACTACTTAAGACAGTCTCAAAATAATCGTGATCGTCCAACTTCACTAGCCTGATTGGACGACTTAGATCGCACCATGAAAGGTGGAGGAGGCGCCAACACGCACATTGGAGGGCCCACTCTATCCCCTCCCGATCGGTTTTCTCACGACCAAGCCATGGAGCAATAAACGTTTGCTCAAAACATGGCTGGCGTGATGCTTTAAAGGTCGCGGAAATCCCACTAGTGTATTAAATCGATCACAACCATCCAACTTCTCCAGCATGTTTGGATGGCTTAGATCACGCCTAGGACCATCAGACAGGTACGGATATGTTCACCGTCAGCCCAACGTGGGCCCCACATGGTCGGTCTCCCCAAAGGATGAGCATAGCCTGCCAAACCGCTCGGCTAAAGTTGCACGCGCGTGACCGGCCCAAAACCCTAATTAGGGTTTGCGGCATGGTATATGTGTCGCAGATTGATCACGACTATCCATCTTCGCCATCTCAGATGGAGGGTGAAGATATAGACCAAGGAGGTCCGGGAAGCATCAACGTGATCACTACGGGCCCACATGTGTGTGTGACCGACCGACCGAATTGGAGCAGGGCCAAATGCCTCGAAACTCGTGTCCCAAAGGTGGCATGTCGTGGCCCCCTAAAGTTCTTTGCGGCATATGATTCCTGTCGCAAATCGATCACGACCACTCATCTTTGCGGGTCAAATTAAGTGGCCTAGATCGCATCTCTATGGGACAAAGTGGTATGGAAATGTACGCCGGCAAGCCGTCTACACGCATGCCCGTTCGGTCCAACCAAAAACATCGGCCATGCTTGATTTCGGTCAAGATGAAGAGTGATGCTTGCGCACCTCTTTAAAACCATAAAATTCCATCAAACGGTCGCAAATAAGCATCATAAACCATCTCGTCCGTCCAACTTTGCTAGCTTGGTCGGACAACATAGGTTAAAAGCTAGACGACCAATGAAGCATCCCGATGATCACCGTCCGCCACTCTTCCACAGGGAGTGATCGACCAAAGCATGGCTCACCCACGCAGCCTCCAAACGATCACTCGAATATGGTTGGACGTGATGCTATTTTAAGACGCTTGATCCACAACTTATTCTGTCAGGCTTTAAAACATCGATGCTTCATACATGTTGATTATCTACGATGCATTACATGCATTGAGCATACACGATATTTCATACATATCAAATCCTTAGTTATTTTAGCATCACAAGCTACTTCCTACAGTGGGTCCCACGATTCACTCATTCGAGACATCAAACATGTCACAAACTGGGGGATACTTACTGGGGTATTGGTATGGCGGTTTACAGAGTGCAGCGTGCAACGCGCCATTACGAGAACGTGTCATGAAAAGGTGGACGGTTAGCAGTGATGAGGGAAGTGGGCAAAGGTGTGATCATGTGACAATCACCACTCCTACATGACCCCACTACTCCACCACTTCACCTCCTCCACTTCCTACGAGATGAGGGTTTTGCGCTCAATGACTTGTATAACCTATTTCCAAACAAGACAGACAAACACAAAATAAACCAAGTGTTGTCTGATGAGTGCCAAATATTGCATATTTCTACATCTATTTATTGGCGTTTAACTCATCTTTTGTGCTCAGAAATCAGATATTATCCCAGATTCTGTGTTTTCTTTGTTTTCAAGAATAAGTATTTGTACTAACTAATTTTGTGTTTTTAGGTAGTGAATAAAGTTCAGAGAAATGGAGGAGCCAAAAGAGCAGAAAATTGGAGGCAAGCGTCTATGGAGCATAAAGCCAAACCCCCCGCGCGCATCAGTTGCAACCCAACTTACAAGACATGGGCTTGAGCTAGCCACGACCCGGATCCGAACCCGATTCATTCTGAGCCGTTAAGATTTCATCCATCTTCATCCAACGCTCGCTCCATCCTTCTCATCGAAGATTGCTGCTCCCGCTCAACACCAAAAACCGCACATCACCCTGAGTCGTTGAGATCTCCATCCTCTTCATCCTACGCTCGCTCCACCCTTCGCATCGTCTTCCCGCTACACCTGCTTCACAACAAAATTCCCTACACCTATACCCCCATTCGAGCAAACCCATTTCTTCTTTCCTCTTCTCTTTCTTCTCTCCAACAACTCCAGAGATCACCATACCTCTACCTCCTTCACCCATACCAATTGCAGAGATCATCATCACCACCACCCTATCTCCTGTCAACACCAACACCCCAGTCCCTGCAGCTACCTCCTCCATTCCCTATTTCGCACTTTCTCAACCATTAGCTTCTCTCACCCTAGAAGCAAGGGTTGACGCAGTTAGAATTAGGGTTTTCACCAACAACCCTAGCATGGAGCTCAGAGCCGATTCAGCAGAAGATAGAGGTTTGGGTCAGTGTGTAGTTGTTAATTTGAGATGTTTTGTGAGTTATAAATTGATGTTTTTGATGTAAGAGAAAGACAACATGTTTTAGGGTTTAGTTTTTGTAATTTAATTTTGAAGTCTTTTTATTTTCAGCATGATGTTCTAATCACCTCTGCTAGGGTGTAGAACAAACCCTTAATTCTATAATGAGATAACTCATGATTCATCTTATGTTCTTAATGTGTTTATTGAATTAGGTTATTTGCTAATTGTTGAGCAAATTAGCTTGTGATAGAGTGTACTGTAAGAAGACACTCTATACTAGGGGTTAATTAGTGAATGCAATTAATATAATCTCCACCTGAAACCTTCAAGGGAAGGATAAGAGCATAAGTAGAATTTGTTTACCTTAGTATAGGATTAAGTGGTGAGTTTAATCACCATAGTGTCACAAAATCACCAGTTCCAATACTTTGTGCTCATTAATACCTTAGCTTAGAGTCACAGCCACAATTCAGCTCAGTCGTATCGACAAACAATCCATAATTGTGTTACAATACCTTAGAAAGTCAGTTAAGAAGCTCTTAGAACAGCCTTGCACATTCCATTTCTCTGTGGGATCGACCTGTGCTTGCCACGCCTCCAACAGGCGCTGTGCACTTGCAGTTTTAACGTAGGAGAATCACTTTTAAAGACCTACCAAGTTTTTGGCGCCGCTGCCGGGGAATTGGTAGTGTGCCCTGCTGATTCTTTGTTTTCTTCACTGTTTTATAACTTAGCCTGTATATATGTGTAAGAATCATCATTGTTACTTTCTGTTGTTAGTATAACTTAGCTGAAAATCTTAACATCCCTGCATCCTTGCATCACTATTTCTCTGTGTAACTAGCGTCATTCCATAATCATCTGCAAAACCCTGTGATCTCTTTTGTTATTATCATCTCTTAGCTGTCTTTTGTTTTCTTTCCCATTACATTTCATTTCTAGTTTAAGTGTTTGCACCCTGCATCTAGTTTGTTTGTAACTATAGTTTGTGAACTTCTTAGCTGTAAATTTTGTTTCAAAGTTTCATCTGCATATACTTTTATCTTTTTTTTTTCCCTCAGTTCAATTTTCTTGCTGATTGTCTTTATAACTTGGCTAAACCATTTTCTATAATCTGCACTTCAGTGTCATTAGTTGTCACTTTCAATTTCAATCACCCCATTAGCATGAACTACATCACTGCCAAACTTGCTTGAAGATAGTTGCATTTATATTCGTCAATATTCTGCAGCTGTCATCTGTTGGTTTTTAAGCCCCTTGCTTCATCTGTGCACCTCAGAGAACTAAAGCTTGCTGTTGAGTTACAGGTACCTGCAAACAGTGGAGCATAAGCCAAGGAGGAGCAGAAAAAGTGCAGGACAATAGTGGATTTGCCTAAACCCAGTGCTATACTGGTGGTATTGTGATCTCCAACCTCATTTCTGCCTTGAATGTTGTCTTAAGCTTGTAAATATCACTGAGTAGCATTGAGTAGTTGAGCCTTCTGAAATGAACTCCATGTATGCTCAATGAACCATGACTGCATAATAACTTGAGCCTTGCTAGCCCCCTGAAGCTGCAAGTTTTGAGTCACAACTTGGAAAGCCAAGCTGGCTGTAGCTGCAAACCTGTATTGCCTTTGCTAGGTATTGCTCACACTTTAAATCCTTGCTCTGTGAGCTCTGTGCTCATCTTTCCATAACCCTTGTGTTCTACTCCAGCCCCGAGCTGTTGAGCTTGAGATTGTGCATGCTCTATTCTCGTTAGCAAGTGTGTTAAGACTCGATGCTATCCGGTATAGCCATTTGAGTTGTGAAACCGTGCTTTGAGCATATCTCGCTCGTGAATCTGTAAGCGCAGCAAACATAGCATATTGCCCTGTCACATGTGATTTTGAGCAAACCCCGAGCTTACCCAAGTGTACTTTGCTCTACCCGTTGTGACTTGCTAAGCCATCTGACCCGCAATCTCTCGTGCATACATCTCTGAGCACTTGAGATCACTTGACTGTGTTGACCCTCTGAGCATGCTGTAAAGTGTTAACATTGATTCATTTGATAAATCTGTGTAGTCCATATCTTGGGTCATGTCTTTGAACCATCGACTTTATCTTCGCTTTGAACTGTTATGCAAATATCTGTTAACTTACATGATGCTATGAATATCAAATGTGTTATAGATTGCTAAAATTGTTCATCAGCTGCATTGTGTGAATCTTTGGTATCTGAATGAGTTGTTGAGTAGCAGAGTGCATTAGCTTTTAGCCTGTTTTTCAAACACACAACCCTGCACATGCTTCACCATTGAGTGAGCACAACCATTCCCATGTGCACCTCACACATTTTTGTTGATTTTCTTATGCACCTGCCAATCTGGGCCGTGCTGTGTCAATTTTTCTGTGAGTTTGTTGTGCTCTGTGCACATAACCAAGCTGTGCTGTGTACAAGATTTACTTGAGCTGCCAACCAGCACATCACCTGTCCTGTGCTGTGACAATTTTGAGAGTCTGTGCACACAACTTGTGCATAAACTGCTCAGTGCATCTTGCTTTCCTTGCTAAATTGTGTTTTCCTTGTTGTGCCCAAGTTGAGGTTGCCAAGCTCTGCACAAACTGAACCCTGCACAAGTTGCACTGGGCTGTGCAGTAGACTAAAGCCCACATATACTAGGTTTCCCCTAAACTGAGCACCTGGGTTGAACCCTTAACAGCTAAGCCCACATCAGCTGATCTTTTGGGCTGTGCACAAAACTGAGCCCACATCATCTGGGCTGGAATCCACCTAATTACCTGGGCCTTGCAACATCAAAAAGCCATCTTTTGGGTTTGTGTGTTTATTTGGTGGGCCATTTTTGAGTTTTTGCTTTTCAGTGTTGAAATTGATTGTATGCTAACATGCTAGATGCACTAGCTAGGCTATGATTGTGTATTTTAGAGACCAAACAAATCGACTAGTTAGAATCCGCCCGGACGAAATCGTAAGCCCAGTTCTTCAACAGAAAACCCAAGCCCAGACCTACCTGAAACAGAAACCATGGGTGATGAACAAAATCAACCCCGTAGTCTCAAGGACTACATGTACCCAACTAGGGCAAGCCAGCCCTCTTGCATCATTCTGCCGGCCGATGCTTGTCAGTTTGAACTGAAAGCAAGCACCATTCACATGCTACCCGTGTTTAGAGGGGTCGATGCTGAAAACCCCTATCATCACGTGAGAGATTTTGAGGATATTTGTGGGACTCTGCGTTTTAACCAAATGCCAGAGGAGTCCCTCAAACTGAGATTGTTTCCTTTTTCTCTGAAAGACAAAGCCAAGTCTTGGCTACATGCTCTACAACCACAGTCCATTAGAACTCCGGGATGACCTCACAAAGAGTTTTTCAAAAGTTTTTCCCCAACCATAAAGACGGCGACAATTCGCCAAAGTCTAAATGGTTTTGTGCAATTAGAAGACGAAACTCTAGCAAAGTACTTGGAGAGATTCAATGAATTATTGCTCCAATGTCCCCACCATGGTTTTGAAAAATGGAGACTCGTCCAAATTTTGTATGAGGGTCTAGATGTTAGAACCCATACCACAGTCGAGTCAATGTGCAATGGTGCATTTATTGACAAGAGTGCTGATGACGCTTGGACTTTTCTAATCGAAGTCGCTGAAAAGACTCAACAGTGGGAGTCCATCCGAGAACCAAAACGGACTACCCCTGCACAAAATGTTCATAGAATCGAGTCTGACTTTGAGGGAAATGAAAAAATGGCATCTTTGGCCCGGAGAATAGAAGTGCTTGAGTTGGAAAAGAATGTAAAATCTAATGCCCCTACTCTCCGTGACCAAATTGATATGGCCACTTGTGCCGCATGCCATAGTTCTGACCACTTAGTGGACATCTGTCCAGACTTGCACGCATTCCAAGAGTCCAAAAGTGAGCAAGCCAATGCATTATACCATAGGCAAGAGAACAACCCGTATTCTCAAACCTACAACCCAGGGTGGAGGAATCACCCTAACTTCTCTTGGTCTAAAGGGCCAGTACAAGGGGGACCAACAAATAACAACCAAGGATACTCATATCCTAGAAACCCCCAAGTACAACCACACCCTCGCACTCGTAGAGAAAAAGACTAGCTTAGAAGACTGTGCCGGTCTGTTGACCCAAAATCTTTCACAACTTCAGTAAAACTACCGACCAACGCTTCACAAGTCTAGAACTTAAAATGGGTCAAATCTCGTGATGCATTGAATGAGAGAGAGAAAGGCAAACTCCCTAGTCAACCCCAACAAAATCCAAAGAATGTGTTTCAGTGCAGGCTCCTCTACCCGCAATGAAACCGCACATAGTCGCAAATGCTATCACCACTCTCCGTAGTGGTAGAATTGTTGAGAACCATGTAGGTGTACCCACGGTCAAGCGAGTCTCCATCGACTCACCAAGACACACAACACCGCAGTAAAACATCTAATGTAGAGAAAGAATCTCGAGCCTATTGATAAAACCAAAAGTCCTACTGATATAGATGTTTCTTTGCCAAGTCATGTACCGTTGCTCCATTCCCACAACGGTTGGTGCAAATGTATGGGGTAACCAATACAACGAGATTTTGGAAATGTTCAAGAGAGTTAACATAAACATTCCATTTCTCGAAGCAATCGACAAATACCCACCTATGCTAAGTTTTTGAAGGACTTGTGCACACAAAAGCGAAAGGCGTGCCTTTCTCACTGAGCAAGTGAGCTCCATAATCCAAAACAAGATTCCAACTAAGTTTAGAGACCCAGGTAGTCCAACGATTACATGCACCATAGGTGACCATACGGTCGAAAAGACGTTACTAGACTTAGGAGCAGTGTGAATCTATTGCCATACTGTGTATGTGCAATTGGGCCTTGGGAGTCAAGCCCACACCGTTACGCTCTGATTAGCGGACAGATCTGTGAGAATCCCCCGTGGTATTGTTGAAGATGTGTTAATCAAGGTTGATAAATTTTTCTTTCCTGTGGACTTCATTGTCTTAGATACTCAACCCGTGCAAAACCCAAGTAATCACATTCCCGTGATCTTAGGACGTCCTTTCCTGGCGACGTCCAATGCCATCATCAACTGTCGTAATGGTGTGTTGAAATTGTCTTTTGGTAACATGACCGTAGAGCTGAATGTTTTTAACACTAGTCAACAACCCATTGATTGTGATGATGCCGATTTGCATGAGATTAACATGATCGAGAGTCTAATCCAAGACTCTTTGCCCGACATTTTGTCAGTAGACCCCTTGCAAGCATGTTTAGATAACTTTGACTTAGATCTCTTCGAGTCTAAGTACATTGGGGAAATTCACTCGTTGCTTGAATCTGTCCCACACATGGATATTGCTAAGTGGCAAAATACAGTGGAACCACTTCCACTCTCTGATACCAAATCTGCCCCACCTCTTGACACACCACCTAAGCTTGATTTGAAACCATTACCTGATACTTTGAAGTATGCTTTCTTAGGTCCTTCGATACTTTACCCGTGATTATTGTATCATGTTTAGACACGTAACAGAAAGTCAACTTTTAGAAGTACTTAAAGAGCATAAAGGAGCCTTAGGTTGGACCATCTCCGATCTTAAGGGTATAAGTCCCACAATTTGCATGCATCACATAAACCTTGAGGAGAACACTAAACCATATAGGGAAATGCAAAGGAGACTTAACCCCAACATGAGAGATGTTGTCAAGGGTGAGATTCTAAAATTGCTTGATGCGGGTATCATTTACCCAGTCCCTGATAGCCAGTGGGTCAGTCCCATTCAGGTAGTACCCAAGAAGTCTGGCATTACTGTAGTTCAAAATGAGAAGAATGAACTTGTCCCCACCCGTGTGACCACAGGGTGGCGAGTTTGTATTGATTATAGAAAATCGAACACAAGTAACCAAGAAAGACCATTTTCCCCTTCCCTTCATTGACCAAATCTTTGGAAAGGTTAGCAAAACATAGTCACTACTGCTTCTTAGATGGCTATTCTGGCTACAACCAAATTCACATAGCACCCGAAGACCAACAAAAGACCACGTTTACATGTCCCTATGGAACATTTGCTTATCGTCGTATGCCTTTTGGGTTGTGCAATGCACCCGCTACTTTCCAACGTTGCATGATGAGCATATTTTCCGACATGGTAGATAAGTTTCTTGAGATTTTTATGGATGATTTTTCTGTGTTTGGGTCTTCTTTTGATGAGTGTTTGCATCACCTCACTTGTGTGCTGATTAGGTGTAAAGAAAAGAATCTGGTTTTGAATTGGGAAAAATGTCATTTCATGGTTAACTCAGGCATTGTTCTAGGGCATATCATCTCGGAAAAAGGCATAGAAGTAGACAAAGCCAAGGTTGATCTCATTCAACACTTGCCTCAACCTCGTTTTGTGAGGGACATCAGATCATTTCTAGGCCATGCGGGTTTTTACCGCCGATTCATCAAAGACTTTAGTAAAATTTCACGACTTTTGTGCAATCTTCTTGCAAAAGATGTTGCATTTGTCTTTGATGATGCTTGTAAGGAAGCATGGGAGCAACTGAAGGCTCTCCTTACATCTGCCCCTATAGTCAGACCTCCTGATTGGACATTACCATTTGAGATTATGTGTGATGCGTCTGACTATGCTGTAGGAGCTGTTTTGGGCCAGCGAGTAGACAGACTTCCTTATGTGATCTATTATGCTAGTAAAACACTTAATGATGCTCAACTGAATTATTCCACTACTGAGAAAGAGTTGCTAGCTGTTGTGTTTGCATTAGATAAGTTTAGATCTTATTTGATAGGGTTTAAGGTCATCATTTATTCTGATCATGCTGCATTGAGATATCTTTTGTCTAAGAAAGATGCTAAGGCTCGTCTAATTCGATGGATACTCTTGCTACAAGAGTTTGACCTCGAAATTCGAGATAAGAAAGGGTCGGGGAATGTTGTTGTCGATCACTTGTCTAGGTTGAATGTCGAATCCTTCGATGAATCTGTGCTAATTAGGGAATCATTCCCTGATGAGCAATTGATGCTTGTGTCTGAAATGCCATGGTTTGCTGATATTGTGAACTACCTTGCTACAGGTAGAATGCCCTTGCATTGGTCTAAACAAGACCGTTCTAAGTTCTTGGCTGAAGTTAAACACTTCCTTTGGGATGACCCATATTTGTTAAGTACTGCCAAGACCAAATCATTAGGAGATGTGTCCCCACCTCGAACAAAGGACGTCATCTCTTTTTGTCATGACCATGCATGTGGAGGCCACTTTAGTGCCAAGAAAACTGCCGCAAAGATCTTGCAAAGCGGTTTTTATTGGCCAACTCTTGTTTAAGGATTGCCATGCTTTTTGTGTTGCTTGTGACCGATGCCGAAAATTAGGAAGTATCTCTAGGAGAAACATGATGCCCTTACAACCCATTTTGATTGTTGAGTTGTTTGATGTTTGGGGTATTGATTTCATGGGTCCATTTCCTAACTCGAAGGTAAGTTATACATTCTTGTTCTTTGTCGATTATGTCTCTAAGTGGGTAGAGGCCATTGCATCCAAAACCAACGACCATAAAGTTGTTCTTTCTTTTCTCAAGGAGAACATTTTCTCCCGTTTTGGAACCCCTAGGGCAATAATCAGTAATGGAGGTAGTCATTTTTGCAATAGACCCTTTGAATCACTAGCGCGCAAGTATGGAATCACTCACAAGGTCGCAACACCTTACCATCCTCAAACCAGTGGCCAAGTAGAAGTTTCTAATAGGGAAATTAAGCATATCCTTGAGAAGACTGTCAATCCTTCTAGGAAAGATTGGTCTTTGCGCTTACACGATGCTTTATGGGCCTATAGGACTGCATACAAGACTCCCATTGGGATGTCTCCTTACAGACTTGTGTACGGAAAAGCATGTCATCTACCTGTTGAGTTAGAACACCGTGCATATTGGGCTGTGAAGAAGTTGAATTTTGATCTTGATAAGGCTGGTACCCATAGGAAACTTCAACTCAATGAGTTAGAAGAGTTGAGAAATGATGCATATGATAGTGCCAAAATGTACAAACATAGAATGAAGGTGTTTCATGACATGCGCATTCTGCGCAAGTCTTTCACCCCAGGACAGAAAGTTTTATTGTACAACACTAGATTGCATTTGTTTCCAGGGAAGTTACGTTCTAGATGGTCAGGACCATTCTTGGTACGTACCGTCTTTCCCCATAGAGCTGTAGAAGTTGAAAACCCAGCAACCAAGAACATTTTCAAGGTCAATGGTCAGAGACTGAAACCATTTTTGGAGCATCTTCCACCAGAAGTTGAGACCGTTGACTTGGAAGACCCCATCTATGTGGACTGATCTAGTTCACTTGTGTACATACTTATGGACTAAAAATCCATCATCTTTCCCTTTTCTTTTTCTTTTTGCTCTTTGCATAGTTCTTATGTGTGCTAACCAACCTTTTTGTCTTGCGCTCTGGTTGTTTGCTTTCAAAGCATTCATCATCCTTTGGTTTAGCAACATCATTGTACATCCGGTAATCTCTTCCCTTTTCTCTACTCAGCATAGTTCTCTTGGTATGTGACTGTTTAAAATTTTATCATCTGTTGACACATTGAGGACAATGTTTGATTTAGGTTTGGGGGTGTAATTTGCATTTAGAGTTTTTAGTCTTTTTGTTTTACTTCATTCGAAAAAAAAAAAAAAATGTATGTTTGTCAAGTTTTTGTGAAGTTCAGATGTTCATCATCAACATTTGAAGACCGAAGACCGAAGATTGAAGACGTTTCTATGAATGCTGAGAAAGTGATATTAATTGCCGATCGGGTGAGAAGGTAAGTGAGTACTCCCACCCTTGCTAATGGTTGATTTCCTTTCTTAGAGATCATCAGAAAAAGATTCTTTTTGTCCACACTTCGTGGAGTCTCCGAAATTATTTCGGAAGGTTATCCTTCTCACCTACAACGTGTGCGGGATTTCTCTCTTTATTCCCGCGCCGCACACATGAGAGACTAAAAAGCGGTCTTTTTGAGTGTAATTATCATAAAACCTTAATGGTGAGGCGAAGTCGAGGCTTATGATCACAATCGAATCCGAATTCTTTCATATGGTATGGTTACTTCTCGCTCAACACTTAAGGATGAGAATGCGTTCTTTGGTAGTTCTAACTTCGTGTTACTAGCATGCGAAACTCTATGTCCTCATAGCTCCTTGGATGCTTGAGACTCTTTTACACTCGAAGTTGGAGAAGGTTTTGTGGGTACACCTCTCGGTAAACCCTCACGAGACTACAACTCGTCCACTAGGGACACCTAGGGGTTTAAAGGCTTAGTGCATACGCTAAATGCATTCGAGAGACCCGCGATAGTGGTATAGTTAGGATTTCTTAATTTCTGTTTCACTTGAGGACAAGTAAAATTCAGGTTTGGGGGTATTTGATGAGTGCCAAATATTGCATATTTCTACATCTATTTATTGGCGTTTAACTCATCTTTTGTGCTCAGAAATCAGATATTATCCCAGATTCTGTGTTTTCTTTGTTTTCAAGAATAAGTATTTGTACTAATTAATTTTGTGTTTTTAGGTAGTGAATAAAGTTCAGAGAAATGGAGGAGCCAAAAGAGCAGAAAATTGGAGGCGTCTATGGAGCATAAAGCCAAAGCCCGCGCGCGCATCAGTTGCAACCCAACTTACAAGACATGGGCTTGAGCTAGCTACGACCCGGATCCGAACCCGATTCATTCTGAGCCGTGAAGATTTCATCCATCTTCATCCAACGCTCGCTCCATCCTTCTCATCGAAGATTGCTGCTCCCGCTCAACACCAAAAACCGCACATCACCCTGAGTCGTTGAGATCTCCATCCTCTTCATCCTACGCTCGCTCCACCCTTCGCATCGTCTTCCCGCTACACCTGCTTCACAACAAAATTCCCTACACCTATACCCCCATTCGAGCAAACCCATTTCTTCTTTCCTCTTCTCTTTCTTCTCTCCAACAACTCCAGAGATCACCATACCTCTATCTCCTTCACCCATACCAATTGCAGAGATCATCATCACCACCACCCTATCTCATGTCAACACCAACACCCCAGTCCCTGCAGCTACCTCCTCCATTCCCTATTTCGCACTTTCTCAACCATTAGCTTCTCTCACCCTAGAAGCTAGGGTTGAGGCAGTTAGAATTAGGGTTTTCACCAACAACCCAAAGATGGAGAGCTGGTGAGCCGATTCAGCGAGAAGATAGAGGTTTGGGTCGGTGTGTAGTTGTTAATTTGAGATGTTTTGTGAGTTATAAATTGATGTTTTTGATGTAAGAGAAAGACAACATGTTTTAGGGTTTAGTTTTTGTAATTTAATTTTGAAGTCTTTTTATTTTCAAAGATGATGTTATAATCACCTCTCGCTAGGGTGTAGAACAAACCCTTAATTCTATAATGAGATAACTCATGATTCATCTTATGTTCTTAATGTGTTTATTGAATTAGGTTATTTGCTAATTGTTGAGCAAATTAGCTTGTGATAGAGTGTACTGTAAGAAGACACTCTATACTAGGGGTTAATTAGTGAATGCAATTAATATAATCTCCACCTGAAACCTTCAAGGGAAGGATAAGAGCATAAGTAGAATTTGTTTACCTTAGTATAGGATTAAGTGGTGAGTTTAATCACCCTAGTGTCACAAAATCACCAGTTCCAATACTTTGTGCTCATTAATACCTTAGCTTAGAGTCATAGACACAATTCAGCTCAGTCGTATCGACAAACAATCCATAATTGTGTTACAATACCTTAGAAAGTCAGTTAAGAAGCTCTTAGAACAGCCTTGCACATTCCATTTCTCTGTGGGATCGACCTGTGCTTGCCACGCCTCCAACAGGCGCTGTGCACTTGCAGTTTTAACGTAGGAGAATCACTTTTAAAGACCTACCATTGTCGTCAGTATCCAGAAATCATCATTCTGATACAAGTCATAAACAGCCAACACCTTCACAATCTCAACACCTTCTTCGCTTCCCTCCCTAAGATCAACCCCATCTCCTTCACTTTGTGACCGAAGCAAGTATGAAACGGCCATTTCTTGGTTTAAGCCAGAATTGTACAGATTGATCTCTCGAATCAAAAGCACTCACATGCAGTGCATTTGTTTAGGGTTTAGATTCATTTCTCATCCACACACCCAAATTACTGAAATCAGCAGAAATAGTTTTCACCCATAAACAATTGGCGACCACAGTGGGAGATTAATCTCTCGGTTGTGAAGTCAATTTCTTCAATACCCAATCCCATTTGGCTGATTTCAAAATGGTTGGTCTTAGGACTCCCCCAACAATTTCAAATATCGGCCGAAGTTCATCCAATGAAGATACCCCTCTTCCCAACGGTGTATCTGATGGTGTAACCGGAAGAATCCCAACATTGATCGAATTAGCACGGATGCAGGATATTCGCACGAAGAACATGGACCTGATCAAAGAAGCGATAAACGACATACTCGATCTCCTCATCAAGATGACATCAGATATGAGCAGTTCTCCTTTCACATATATTTATACACTGGGGACTGATCCTCGCAACGATCCTCCTCAAGTCAATAGTTTCACTATGAACCAGAGGCCGGTGGATCAGGAAGCGGCTTCTATAGTGGAAAATTTATGCAAACAAAGAATCAGCGGGCGGAGACGTTTGCTGCAATCAACCAGATAGCGTTGGACGTGCATTTAACTCCTTTGCGTCCAGAAGCCTCAAAAATACCAGAGATGTCTGTGAATAATGTTATATTTACAGACGAAGACATGATGGCGGAAGAAGGTCACAACCGGGCCCTACACGTTACTGCACCTATCAAGGATTCAGAGTTCAAGAGGGCCCTCATCGATACAGGAGCATCTTAGAATGTGATTACTCTCAAGACACTCATGACGGCCAAGGTTCGCCCAAGCAAGATCGTGCGACTGCCTACCACGATGACAGAATTTTGAAGGAAACCAAACCAACACGTACGGGTATGTCAATCTGAATTTGTCAGTAGAACCCGTCCAATTGAAGGTGAAATTCGAAGTCATAGAAAAGGAGCCGGGATACCATATGATACTAGGGAGACCATGGCTTCATGACAATAGGATCGTCCCCTCGACGTATCACCAATGCCTGAAGACTATGCTCAATAAAGAAGTCGTTCGTATTCCTGCATCATTGTCTCCTTACGCACTAATATGTGGAGTTGAATTTTTTGAACCAAGAGAGGCTCCGCGCGAAGAATCAGACTAAGTTCATTGCATCCCACTCCCCACATGGGCGTCAATCCAGGAGGAGGACCGACTTGCATCATTGAAGACTAAGCCCCACGATGCATCTTTGCTGACAAGACGTACCAATTCTTCTTCATCATGTGAAGCCACGACCCACGCTCACACTAAGAGGGAGCGAACTTTTGTGGCGATCCATGATCAGAAAGGGAAAACCGTGTACCTGTTAGCAATTAGCAGGGGAGACTGTTACCTAGTCTCTCCGCCCAGCGGAATGCTACAATAGCAAGAAGAAGTGCTAGATGATCCACGACAACTGCAAGATAGCACCAACTCCACGACTGATGAGCTCGAAATCGTTAACGTCGGGAATGAGGAATCTCCCAGGCCTATCTCCATCAGCTCAACCTTGTGTACGGATGAACGCACGAAGCTCGTGGAACTTCTCAAAGAGTACCAAGACATATTCGCTTGGACGTATGAAGAAATGCCCGGTTTAGATGAAAACTTGGTCACCCATCATCTACATATCATACCTGGATCCAAGCCGGTTAAACAGTCTCCGAGGCAGTTCAGACACGAGATCAGGTGCTGCGTGGATTTCAGAGACTTGATCAGATGCTGCCCCAAAGACGATTTTCCTCTACCTAACATCGACATGTTAGTGGATGCCACCAGCGAACATGGCGTGTTCTCCTTCATGGATGGATATAGCGGCTACAATCAGATAAGGATGTATGAGCATGACGCGAGTAAGACAACTTTTCGAACTCCTCTCGGAAATTTTTTATTATACAATAATACCATTCGATTAATGTCGGTGCAAACGTATCAACGCGCTATGACGACAATCTTCCACGACATGATGCATAAGCAAGTTGAAGGCTACGTGGATGATATAGTAGTCAAATCCAAAGCTCGGGCGGCCCACACAAGAGTCTTACGACAAGTGTTAGAAAGGTGACTGCTGAGGGAATCAAAGTGGACCCATCCAAGACCCAAGCTATCCTCACGATGCTTCCTCCACGAACTGTGAAGGAACTCCAAAGATTCATGGGTAAGGTAAACTACAGTTTTATACCTGGTTTAGCCCAACTTGTTGCTTCATTCACCCCTTGCTGAAGAAAGGAGCAAGTTTTGTCTGGACCGCACTACAACAGGAAGCGTCTCGGAAGATACAACGAACATTGTCATCTCCAAATCATCATAAAGGTTTCGCCTATTATGTCAGCCCGTACGAGAGCGAGCTTGGGACATCTTCAGATACGCTGGAGCCGACACCTCAAAGGAGCATCCTCAAGAAGATAGCGATGTCCGCATTATCATGTCGAGAAAGAATCCGCATCTTGGGCGAATCACTCTGTCAGACTTAAGAGGAATGGTTCTGCGAAACAGCGAACATCCAAATGATTATGTCAAGAGGTCCCGAATTCAGGCACTGGAGGGTCACGATCCAAATGTGACTGAACAACAAGTCGTGTAATTGTGCATCAATAGGATGGTACCTGTTTATCGTTCTTTGTCGAAGAACCTGCGCTTTCAGACATCCTCTGAACTCCGTGGAGCTTCTAAACGCTCAGTTGCGACAGCACTTGCCCTGCTAGAAAGATCAAAGCCTGCCAGTAATGAAGAGCCTCATGATGTTTGTGGAAGCATACATCTCACCAATAGGTAATACAACCTTCAACCTTCTGTAAGCAGTTTCGCTGAAGCAGCAAGAGGAAAACCACCGAGATACAACATCTTGCGCTTCCAAAATCTCCAACTTCAATACCACATGCGCGGCTGCCACAATGATGAAACAACGCCCAAGATATTCCATATCTGTATCGACGGCAGAAACATCAATGAGAGACGCTTTCAGAATTTCGTCCCCTGTAGAAAAGGTAGTTGCGTTACCAAATGAGATTGCACCTGGTACTTAAGAGGTACATACAGATTCTCCATGAAAAGAGCTTCATCATATTTGCAGAACCTATTAGTTAAGTCATTCGCATGAAGGAACTTCCCTACTCCTCAAAGACACGATCCAAAGATGATAATGGCAAAAGAGTGTGACTGGGGACTACTTAGCACTTCCCATCTCAAAGATGGTGAATTTAGAGAGATGCGAGCACGCTATCATTATGATTCCAAGATGTCCAAATACGAGGATATACTCAAGAGAGCAGACGTATTGTCAAGGACCAGCGATATTCCTGAATGTCTATGAAACGCAACGCAGGCGTAAAGACGGCCTCATGAACCCAGCGTGACAACATTTATCAAGTCGAAGGCTCAGTGGATACTCGTGGGCAGGGGACTGTCTCCCTCTTTTTCATTCCATGAGGCATCATCAAGAAGCTATCGGTTCCATCATTAGCTTCTCCCTCTAATAACGAGACAAGCTCTACCACTATATGAAGACCGCCAAGTTCATGCGCGTAGCTGTCACGTCTCTTCCTGCCAGTCTCTTCTGATCACAGCTGCATCTAAGAACCGTTGTTCGTTTGTTGATACCAGTGCCCGAGCTTCACCATAGCAACAACCACTACGGACAGAGGTAATCCGAACTTCTGTATATTTTATTTTCCTACGGAGAAGTAATAGAGTCACAGAGGAGAGATGGCGATATCTTTATGGTAAATCCACCGACCATACAAGATATACCATATAAATCACGCTTGGGGACTGAGGCTCAGTATGAAAATCCTTCGTCGTCAGTCAAGGACTTCTTCAGCACAAGAGAGATGGTCAATCAAGGAGCATGTAATTCGCAATGGAAAATTGAACTGAAGAAGAAGCCGCTCGCCAGGAGAAGCCTCTTCAATGCTCTCTTCAGAGGAAGTCGCTTCAACGCTCTCTCTAGGGTCTGCCTCGACGTTCGCTTCAGAATCTGCTTCAACGCTCTCTCCAGGGTCCGCGTCGACGTTCGCTTCAGAAGCTGCTTAAACGCTCTCTCTCCAGGGTCCGCCTCGACGTTCGCTTCAGAAGCTGCTTCAACACTCTCTCCAGGATCCGGTTCGATGTTCGCTCCAGAAGCCGCTTCAACGCTCTCTCCAGAAGCCGCTTCAACACGCCTTCCGGAAGCTACATCAACGTTCTCTTTGGGAGATGCTTCAACATCTTTTCAGAAATTGCATCAGCATCCTTTTAAGGATATTCTTGATAGGGCTCTTCCACATCAGAGTCGAGGATTATGACATAAACCGACATCATGCTAGGGGAATGCTTACCTGGACGCCTCTTGAATGTGACATGTTCCGAGGACAGGACGACCCATCTCTCATGGTAACATCTAACTTTGTCTCATAAGTTTTATCTTTATTTGTCACCATCTCATGCCTACCCCACAATAATGCAACCATTATGTGCTAGGCATGGGACTTACTGTTGATGGTGGATTTTAGTTCAGGGTTAAAATTGTAAAAGCCAAATTTAATATGCTGACATCCTGCAGAGGATAAGGCTATTTGATAAGTGATGAATACTTATTCGCTTTATTAATTCACCTAGAATGGAGCATGTGGAAACAATCCCAAATATTCTGTGAATTAAATACACAAAATTCACCTAGAATGGAGCATGTAGCAACAATCCCAAATATTCTGTGAATTTTTAGCATTATTTATAATGCATGATTTGCCTAGTATTTCTGTGTTGTTCATGAGTAACTCTCATTATTGGTGCGGCATGATGACTGAGCGTTGCTCTTAGCAGAGTAACACGAATCTCCAAGTGTCAATGGTGAGGCATGCACGAAATACCCGTACAGGCTACATCTCTCGGTGTGTTATATTAGCCTGATTGAGCATATTTAATTTCCTAAAGGAAATCTAGATTGTCCATATCAGTCTCAAAAACAATCACGGCCTCGGAGGTTGATCAAATGATTTAACCAGCCTAGACGAACCCTAGCAGGAGCAGGCTATCACCTTGATGATCACCAGCGGGCCTATTTATGCCCTAGCCGGTCGAACATTACACTTTACTTCCCAGCATGCCAAAACGCCAGCCCTAAAGTAGGGTGGCCGCGCTGCTTTGGAAGAAGCTCGAGTGAGCAAGACTACTTAAGACAGTCTCAAAACAATCGTGACCGTCCAACTTCACTAGCCTGATTGGACGGCTTAGATCGCACCATGAAAGGTGGAGGAGGCGCCAACATGCACATTGGCGGGCCCACTCTATCCCTGCCCGATCGGTTTTCTCACGACCAAGCCATGGAGCAATAAAGGTTTGCTCAAAACATGACTGGCGTGATGCTTCAAAGGTCGCGGAAATCCCACTAGTGTCTTAAATCGATCACAACCATCCAACTTCGCCAGCATGTTTGGATGGCTTAGATCACGCTTAGGACCATCGATGTGCATCGATATGTTCACCGTCGGCCCAACGTGGGCCCCACATGGTCGGTCTCCCCAAAGGAGGAGCATAGCCTGCCAAACCGCTCGGCTAAAGTTGCACGCGCGTGACCGGCCCAAAACCCTAATTAGGGTTTGCGGCATGGTATATGTGTCGCAGATTGATCACGACCATCCATCTTCGCCAGCTCGGATGGAGGGTGAAGATATAGACCAAGGAGGTCTAGGGAGCATCAACGTGATCACTGCGGGCTAACCTGTGTGTGTGACCGACCGATGATAGGTGTAGAATACACCGTATTTAATATCTAGTATTTATGCTTTCTTTGCGAGTTTTCTTGTAAATTATGTATCTTATGTGTGCTTTTGAGTTTATTAGGTGCAATGGAGTCATTTGGAGCAAAAAGACCAATTGGAACTCGTTCAAATACAAGATTTCTACTTTTCATTGTGTAGAGGACGAGAAGATGAAGACGATGGTGAAAGAACGGAGTCATTCTGAGTTCGTATGAAGAAGTTATGAGCAAAACAAGAACTCATAAGCAAAGGGGTGAATGCTATTGGCACCCCAATTCAAGTTAAGGGGCAGTCATTCCGTTAAGGGGTTGCCACTTTCAACGGAGCTGCTAAAGGCAGTCGAGCCATTTACTGGGTGGAGGTCGGAATTCAAATGGTGATAACAACACCCGTTGTTTCACTAAGGGCACTATTGTCTTCTCCAGCATCAGGTAGAGTTCGAGCAGGGACGAGGAATTATGTGCTGGTTCTAATGACAGATTTGATGGTGATGATGCTGTGTTAGCTCGAGCTTGGTGATGGGATTCGGAGTTTGGCAGTGAACAGGGACAGTGGTAATGCTCGGTGACAGAGCTTGGTAAAGAAGATGCTGACACGAATGGAAGAAGATCGTGTTTGAGATTGTTTCTCTAGTTTGGTCGTGCAGTTCAGGAAATAGTGTCAGCGTACCCATTGATAGTGATGTTTATGGCTTGCTACCATTGTTGATACTCGTGGAGTTTAGCTGTAACTTGCACAACAGTGATGATAATGATGTGATGAGGAGAGATGTTGATGCTCGGGCTTTGCTGTGATGAGAAGAACGCGAGCATGCGGGAATGGAAGGGAGGACAGAGACGATGGGATTGACGCAATTGATGTGAGCCATGATTGATGGATAGTTGGAGTTTGGTTGCAGCTAAGTGATGATCACGATGGGTCTGAGAAGAGAAGATGATGCTGTTGGCAGCTATGTATATGAATGATGAAGACTTCAGGGTGTAGTTTGCTGCCGTCGATTGAAGACTGAGATGGAGGAGTAGGTGGTGTTAGAATATATGGGTCGTTGCTGGATTTAGAAGGCTGCTACTATTATCGGTGACTGGGGATAAAGATGGAGGTTGTTGTTGCTGCAACCATGGCACTTGAGCTCGAAACATGTCTGTGTTCTTGATGATGAAGCTCGTGGTGTCGTGGTGACCAGAGAATAGAGCTCTTGATACTTGAAGTTGGACAAGAAAGTTATGGAGATTCGAACGAGGTACTGGGTTAACTATCGAAGGAAGAAGACTATGGTGATGGAACTCGAGTATATTTCTGATGGTTGAACGGAAGCTAAGACGCTGGTAGTGATGGAGCTATTCACGATGGAGTTCGAGTCCGAGAGTGGGTCTGCGCACGACGTTTTGGGCAAGTGAAGATGCTGCTCGAGTGTATCGATGAAGTTGGCATAGAAGAGTGAATGAGGGTTATGGCTTGCTGCCATTGTTGATTCTCGACAGAGTTCTATTGCTTGCAAAACAACGACGGAATGGAAGAAGCTTGTGTTTGATCTTGGCGAAGAACGAAACAAAGAGGAAGAAAGGTCCGCTGCCATTGCTGAGCTTGGTGATGAGCAGTGATCGATGAGAGTTTATGTAGGAGTTGTGCTGAGGCAGTTGGATATTCTCGGGCTAAAGAGACGATGAATCCATGGTGATGATGGTACTCGGTAATGGTTGTTGTTTGTTTATCGAGATGATGAGATCTGCTTGTGACGATGAGCACTCGAGTTGGAATGGGTTGTTGTCGGTGACGAGATTGATCGTGATGATCCTGGCAGAGAAGAAGAACTTGAGTATTGGTAGCGAATGACGATGGAGTCTCGGTGATCAATGGAGGAAGAAGAATGGGTCTTTGGCAGTCTTTGTAAGAAGAAGGGAAGGTACGTTGAGATTGAAAAGCTTTGCCATGATCGATATCAAAGTCTTTTGCGGAAGAGATGGAGTTGAGCTGTGGTTTCTGCCATGGTTCGTTGGATGATGGTGCCGAAAGAAAAAGTATGCTGTCAGTTTTACGGGACTGACAAGCTAAGAACAGTTTACATGACAGTTTATGAAGACTTGGGCTGGACTATTCAGACGCAAGCCCACTTGGATGTTCATGCGACCTTTCTCCAGCCACGACTTGTGAAAGATATTTGTGATTTTGGCCAGAGTTTGGCAACCTACTTTGCACGGGGTATGATGCACGGGACACAATTAAGGAGGTGCACTTTCCTATTTTTACTAGGTTTCCTAGTTTTCTTCAAGAGGAGGTTATAAAACTCTATATATAGAGAAGCCTAGGCACAATTTGGGGGATATCTTGGATCTTATATCTTTTATCTATCTTTGCCTCTACTTTATTCTAGGGTTTACACCATGAAGTCTTTTCTCTTTCTTCTTGTTATGAACTCCTTGAATATGAGTACCTAAGTTTATTATTGGTTATGGAATAAGTTGAATTTCCAAACATGAGTTTTAATGCAATAAATTAGTTTTTTCTCATATTATCGTTTATGATTCACCATGAATATTGTTACATGATTTGGATGCTTTTTAGTCGAGTCGCGAATCGATTGAGTTTGCTTTCATCTTTATTGCTAGATTAGGGTTATTATACGCAAAAGTGATAATTCCGGATTGCAAGTAGCATAAGTATGATTATAGTTTGTAGTGATATATTCTTATGATCATATGTGAACCATAACCTTTGTTAAATCGGATTAGTGCGCTTTCCACGTTCGATTGCTTTAATTGGCCTGATTTCATAGAACCTAATGCGTCTAGGGAATTAAACTTGATTAGTGCTTTTACACGTTAGGTTGTTCCTTTAGGTAGAATTCATATTCGGATCTTTTAATGTGTTTGTTGATGACATGAGGAGGTTTGCGGGATATTCTTGCGATCAAGGTATTCTAGGGTCTTTGATAAAAGTTGAGATTAAAATATCAATTCTAGTTATTGTGTTGAAAACATGTTTGTGAATGAAAACGAAATCCATGACCAATATCTTCCTATCCTTGATTTGCTTTGTTTGCTTATTTCTTTATTTGCTTTTATTTAGTTTATTATAATCACAAAATCCTCGGTGTTTTATATAGGAAACCATAACAATTTGACAACCTAGACCTCTCTGTGGGATCGATCCTTTCTTGCCCTTGCTATATTTATATTTTGAGTAATAAGAAAGTGTAATTTATTTTTGACGCTTACGACCGCGATCAACCGACCGAATTGGAGCAGGGCCATATGCCTCGAAACGCGTGTCCCAAAGGTGGCAGGTTGTGGCCCCCTAAAGTCCTTTGCGGCATATGATTCCTGTCGCAAATCGATCACGGCCACTCATCTTTGCCGGTCAAATTAAGTGGCCTAGATCGCATCTCTATGGGGACAAAGTGGTATGGACATGTACGCCGGCAAGCCGTCTACACGCATGCCCGGTCGGTCCCACCATAAACATCGTCCATGCTTGATTTCGGTCAAGCTGAAGAGTGATGCTTGCGCACCTCTTTAAAACCCTAAAGTTCCATCAAACGGTCGCAAATAAGCGTCATAAACCATCTCGTCCGTCCAACTTTGCTAGCTTGGTCGGACAGCCTAGGTTAAAATCTAGACGACCAATGAAGCATCCCGATGATTACCGTCCGTCACTCTTCCACAGGGACTGATCGACCAAAGCATGGCTCACCCACACAGCCTCCAAACGATCACTCAAAGATGGTTGGACGTGATGCTATTTTAAGACTCTTGGTCCGCAACTTATTCGGCCAGGCTTTAAAACATCGATGCTTCATACATGCTGATTGTCTGCGATGCATTACATGCATTGAGCATACACGATATTTCATAAATATCAAATCCTTAGTTATTTTAGCATCACAAGCTACTTCCTACAGTGGGTCCCACGATTCACTCATTCGAGACATCAAACATGTCTGGCGGGGATACTTACTGGGGTATTGGTCTGGCTGTTTGCAGCGTGCAGCGTGCAACGCGCCATTACGAGAACGTGTCAGGAAAAGGTGGACGGTTAGCAGTGATGAGGGAAGTGGGCAAAGGTGTGATCAGTGACAATCACCACTCCTACACGACCCCACTACTCCATCACTTCTCCTCCTCCACTTCCTACGAGATGAGGGTTTTGCGCTCAATGACTTGTATAAATAGGTCCTTCACATATTTCCAAACAAGACAGACAAACACAGAAAAAACCAAGTGTTGTCGTCAGTATACAGAAATCACCATTCTGATACAAGTCATAAACAGTCAACACCTTCATAATCTCAACACCTTCTTCGCTTCCCTCCCTAAGATCAACCCCATCTTCTTCACTTTGTGACCGAAGCAAGTCTGGAACGACCATTTCTTGGTTTAGACCAGAATTGTACAGATTGATCTCTCGAATCAAAAGCACTCACGTGCAGTGCATTTGTTTAGGGTTTAGATTCATTTCTCATCCACACGCCCAAAATTACCGAAACCAGCAGAAATAGTTTTCACCCATAAACACTTACGGACTTCCATCATCATCCAGAGACATTTAAACTTTTGGAATTACAATGGAAGGAACTTAACTATTCCAACTGCTTGTCCTACTAGAAGCTTAAATCTTAATGTTCCATGGAAATTACCTGAATCTATCTGCTTTAAGCTTAACTATGATGCTTCTTGGATTTCAGACACAATTTATGATGGTTTTGGGCTAATCTTAAGAGATGATGCAGGTAATGGAAGAGTAGCAAAGGCAGGCATCTTCATTGCCTCAAGTGCTGAAAAGGCAGAAGCTATATCTCTTTTACAAGGAGCTAAATGGGCTAGAGATGAAGGCTTATCGTATTTATGGATGGAGGGAGACTGTGAAATGATAGTAGGATTCTGATGCGTGTCGTAACCACAACAAATTAATTAATATTTTTCCACCTAATTAACAAGTAATATAGTGGTAGTTAAGTTGTTCCCACGAGGAGCAAGAGGTTTTAGTTGTCTTAATTGTCACAAAAAGGGGGGTATATAAAGCAAAGAATATAAACAAAGCAATTCAAAGATAAAGTTGAAATCAATAAGAGAGACAAGACCAAGGAATCCTTCTTCGTTGCAAGACAATGATTCAAGTTATGTTTTTCATCCACATGTTATTAGTCACAGATTATCACCAACCGTAGGTAAAGCAGCTAGATAAGTGCTAAACCCCTAAATCCCTTGTATCACCGGATACGGAAGTTCTCGACTACCGGATTCTATTTACCAAACCACCTAGTAGTAGATCACTCTAGATGTAATTTAAATAAACGCATTAAGATTTATGAACTTATTAGGTCAATATTAGTAGTTAGACTCTTAGATCAAGGTCTACTTGCTAACGTTGTTTTCACACACAATCGCTCCACGGAATCCCTCCGCAAGGTCTCGTGTTTGCTACTTATGTAAAGAGTCAAGAAACGATTACTTATCCCCTAACTTTCACTAGCTTTAGATCAAATTAACAAATCAATTTAGCGTGCACTCTAAACAATCTATCAATCAACCATGAATGTATAAACATTCCTATTAGTAAAAACATACGATAATCATGTGACAAACTTCAAGATAGAATTGAAAACAAAACTCAAATCATATGTTAAAAACTAGGAATTCATCCTCAATCAATAATAAAATTAGCTACTCATGTTAAGGAGTTCACACAAAGAATAAAGAAGAGAGAATTGTTGTGTGTGTAAAAAGGTGTGTAGAGAGATGTAGAGAACTTCTCTATTTATAGGCTTCAATGTTCTCCAAATCTTCCAAGGAATAGAATCCTCATTCCATAATAATTTAATTTCCAAGTCCAAGCCTTTCTCAAATCTTCCATTCTCTTTCCAAATTTGAACCCAATTCCACAAACCCATGAGTTTAGATGATTCTAGAGAATTCTTCACAAATTTTCATCCAATTTCCAAATCTAAGTCTTCACACCCATGAGAAGAATCCACACAAAATTATGTAATTTTAGGGTCGCCTGAAAAATCCTGGTATCACCGGAATCCGGCCTGAAACGGTAACGGAATAGTGCTACCGGTGACCTGGGATATTTCTCTGCTGACGGAATATTCCGTCATGATTCTGTTAAAGATAATGGTCAAACTGACGGTCCTCAGTTAGTCAACGGGTCAAGGAAGGAGAGAGTCAGCCACTGAGTCAGCAATGAGTCAGCTGCCTAGTGGTCTTACTGGGTCTTACTCAGGTGAGTCAAGTACTGGATCGATCACCGCCGGCTCCGAGTCGACTCGCCGGTATATAAAATCGGCCGAGTTTCCTTTGTTTATAGGACTTGCTCAGGCCAAATTCAGGCCGATCTGTCTTCAATTCCTGCATAATTTCATATCCTAACATACATCTAATCGAGCGAGTTTGCAGTCCACATCTTCATAGCATCAGCTTCTCATTCTTATGTACAACCTCATACCCATTTCATTAACAGCATCACTCTCATCTTCTCTATTGAACTCAGACCAACCATCACCACAAGATTTTCAAATACACAAACCCAAAACAACATCAGCTCAACTCATAATTTCAACCACCCAGAACTCTTCTTTGATTCCACAACAGCTATCAATTAATCCACCTTCTTCCCTTATTCGAACAACAAAAATACTCTCATCTCTGAGATAGAAGGCAACATCTTCTTCTTCACTCGAACCCATTCTACCCGGAATTAACGTATGGTGACACACACTCAAAAGAAAGCTCTTTAGTTAGATGGAAAAATTTCTGGTCGGTGCCTCACATGATATGAATACGGGTAGTCTCCACTAATGATTGATCAGTAACTCTAATAATGCATTTCTCCCTGCACCAAATTTGCATCACCGGCATGATTAAATCCATTATTTAACACTCTAACAAGCAAGAAATCCGAATGTAGTTCCCTAACACTTCCAAGTTCAATTATGTCGGTCAGAATTCTCTATGTAAACATACCTAGAAGTATGCTAGTGACTCTAAAATCTCTAAAAGTTGGAGGTTTTATGTAAAACTTTTTTTTTTTTTTTAAATACATGCTTAACCTCTCCCCCACACTTAAACCTTACATTGTCCTCAATGTAATTGAATCGTCCTAGTAAAGTTAAGGTGGGAAATTTTAACATGATATGGAACAAGAAAAAGAAAGAACAAAAAGCAAAAGGATAAGAAATACAAAACCTATGGGTTGCCTCCCATTAAGCGCTTGTTTTAAAGTTGACGGCCCGACTTAGCTCTTACAAGATTCATTAGCCCGCATCAATCTCTTTCACGGGAAAACATGACTTCACATCACTAGGGCATCTCATTGTTCCAAAGATATTGAAGTGGATGAGTGTACCATCAAACTCCATAGTCAAGGTGCCATTTTGGACATCAATCTTTGTTCCGACGGTGCTTAAGAATGGTCTACCCAATAGCAAAGGTGTAGACTTGGAAGAATTCTCATCATTCATGTCTAAGACATAGAAATCGGCCGGAAATACAAGCTCATTAACCTGCACCAAAACATTCTCAACAATCCCTTCGGGTAAACATTAGATCGGTTAGCAAGTTCAAGAACTACCCCGGTCTCTTTAAGATGACCAAGATTCAAAGAATCATAAATCGAGGAAGGCATAACATTAACCGATGCTCCCAAATCTAGCAAAGCTCGAGTAAACCTTGTTTTACCAATTGTGCAAGGTATAGTGAAACTACCGGGGTCCTTTAATTTTGGTGGGAGTTTCTTGAGAATGAACGCCGAAGCATTTTCCCCCACACTCATGACTTCATTCCCTTTCAACCTTTTCTTCTTCATGCACAACTCCTTTAAGAACTTTGCACAACGAGGAATTTGACAAATAGCTTCAATGAGTGGAATATTGACTTATACTTTCTTAAGGATGTCCCAAATATCCTTGTATTCCAAGTCTTTCTTCGACTTAGCAAATCGGCTAGGAAATGGGGGTGGAGTTGTGAAAGTAGGAACCGTCTCCTTAGGTAGGTTGGTTGGGGATGTATTCTCCTTTGGTGCGGTTTCAATTTCCTCTTTCTCCTCATACACCTTATCTTGTTGATTTGGTTTCTCCACTTGTTTCCCACTCCTCAAAGTAATCACATTAACGCTCTCTCTTGGATTAACAAATGGTTGTGAAGGAAGCTTTGTGGACGCTTGAGCTTTCAATAGGTTCACATCGGTCGCTAATTGCCCCACTTGAATTTCCAAAGCCTTAATTGCCGAATCGGTCTTTTGTTGTTGTTGTTGAACCAAAGTGGTGATACCTTGCATACCTTGCATCAATGCATTGAGCTTGTCATCAATTGAAGAATCACGCTCCTTGACTTGTTGTGGTTGAAATTGTTGTTGAGGTTGGAAGCGTGATTGTTGGAAACCACCTTGTTGCGCATATGGATTAGGAGCCTCCGCTTGCTTGTTTGCATAACTAAAGTTAGGATGATCCTTCCAACTGGGATTGTAAGTATTCGAGTATGGATCGTACCTCGGCCTTTGATTTGGATATAAAGCATTTACTTGTTCGGTCTCATCATCCAGAATAATAACCGCGGCCATCCTTTGAATTATTTTCTCCATGTTACCCATCCTTTGATCAAGGTGTGATGATGAATCACTAACTTCATGCACTCGCCTAACCATTGGTTCATCTCTTGTGTAGAATTGTTGCGAGTTTGCATCCATACTTTCAATCAACTCGGTAGCTTGGGTCACCGTCTTGTTCATTAGTGCACCACCACCCGCGGCGTCAAGAAGAGACCTATCACTTGGGTGGAGAGCTTCGTAGAAGTATTGGAGTATCATAACATCGCTAAATTGATGGTGTGGGCAGCTTGCCACCAACCTCTTGTATCGCTCCCAACATTCATACAACGACTCTCCCACATATTGCTTCAACCCACAAATCTCCTTGCGAATTTGAGTAGCTTTTGATGCGGGAAAATATCTTTCGAGGAAAAGTTTCTTCATCCCATTCCATGTTGTGATACTTCCGGAAGGTAAATAATATAACCATTCCTTAGTATTGCCCGCCAAAGAAAACGGGAAAGCTTTCAACATTGCTCCATCCGCATTAGTCTCCGGTGGAAGCATAGCCATAACTATGGTATAGAAGTCCATAAGATGTTTGTTTGGATCTTCATTCACCATGCCATGAAACTTTGGTAACTCTCTAATCAACCCCGGCTTGATCTCGAAGGTTGAGTTAGTTTGAATACACCATTGTTGTGTATCGAGCTTGTGAGAAGCTAGGTCCTTGAGTGTACGTTCAGCCATTGCTTCTTCTTCTTTGTCCGAATCTGCGAACTCACTTGATGAAGAAGGAGGAAGTGGAGTTGGTCGGTTGTCAATCCGTCAAATATAATTTCACTTTCTCAATCAACTAAATATAAATATAGTATTCGATAAGAAAGAGTTCGTATCCACAGGGAGGCGTTTGTTGTTATAAACTTTCAATTTCTAAAGTACCCCAAGGTATGTGTGTTGTATTTAAGCAAATAAAAGTAATTAAAAGCAAAATAAGTAATTGGAATTATCAATAAGGAGAGAATATTGGTCAAGGGATGGTATCATTCACAAACATGTATTTTCATCAATGATTAGAATTGGTATTTAATCTCGTATTTATTAAAAGTCCTAGGATATCTTGATCGCAAGTATAACCCGTTAATTCCTGTTTTCATCACAACCACATTAAAAGATGCATATGTGAATTCTTCGTCGAAAGCAACCTAAAGTGTAAAAGCACAATTAAGTTTAACTCCCTAAAAGCATTAAGATTTATGGAATAAGACTCATCAATGTAAACGAATGTGTAAAAGCACTAAACGTTTTAACAAAAGTTATGATTCACTTGTGACTAATAGGATATATCACTATAAGGACTAATCACAATTATGCTACTTAGAATCAGGGATAAACAACGTTTTCGTATTGAAAACCCTAATATAGCTCTAGAGATGAACACAAATCGGATTGATTCGGACTCAACCTAAAAAGTTTTCAAATCTTATAACACTATTAATTGTGAATCACAAACAATAATTCTTGAGACAAAACTAATTCATTGAATCAAAAGCATGTTGAGAAATCAACTTTTATCCCATAACCAATAATAAGTTTAGCTACTCATAGCTATGGAGTTCATCATCATCAATATTCAATAATAAAACAAAGAAGAAGAAGAACAAAACCAAACCCTAGAAGCGTAAACAAAACCGGCTCTCCAAAATTCCAAGAAAAAGATATATCATATGTTGTAGAAGACCTTCCCTTTTATAGCTTTCTCCAACTTCTAAAATTAGGTCTAGTCTTCAAAGTCCATTAGGTGAGAATCCACCAAGCCCACAAGAATGAGAAACCCGTGTAGAAAATACCACCCAAACACGGTCGCCGGAAGTCCGGTATTGTGGCCGGAAATCGGCCGGAAGTTCGCCGGCAAACAGCTCCGGTGACCGGCAAAGTCCGCCCGGTCACCGGTCAACGGGTCGGATCGGGTCAACTCGGCGAGTCAACGAGTCGGATCGGGTCAAGGTAGCCAGTCGGATCGGGTCAAGGTGAGCCATGGTGAGTCGTCGAGTCGACACGGATCGGTGAGTGAGCCGAATGGCCAAGCTGTGCCAAGCCATTGCACAACCTCGAACCCCGATGCACCATGATCATGCATTATGGCTTCACGCCCGCCATTTCTCCTTCACCGCGTAACTGTAACTACTCCATCCCAGTCATCTGTAGCTCCTTGCATTACTAACTTGGACTCAAACTCAAGCAATTGACTTCATATACTCTGCAATCTCAGCTCTACCAACCAAAGCACCAGAATTCTCATTCAAGTCACCACCTCATGTCTTCATTGCAAAGCATCACTAATGACTTCAAAATTCGCAGTGTGCAACTTTCTTGTCTCAAACCACAAGTAGCCACCGCAATTCCAAACTTAACTCAAATGCAATAGCATCTCGAGCCATCTGTCTCGGTCCCCGCAATTCATGTAGCTTACCACCACCACCAGCAATGGCTTAGTCACAGCAAGCTTATAGCACCAACACCTTCATTAATGTAATCCAGCAGCTCCATTATCCCTGATCTGCAATTCAGCTCAACAAAACCAGGCCAACACTTGCATTGTCCTCCAAAACCACCTACAGATTCATCTTCTCCCTGAGCTTCATCATTGCCTTGTTTATCCATTCACAGCAACAGTCAGCCCTGATCCAATTTAACAGCACCAGCACAGCCACAGCCCCATTGCAACCTGCCATCACTTGTAACCCATTCGACACAGCACCACAGCTAATCCATTGCAGGCCCATGTCACATCACAGCTCTATTCCACCTGAAATTTTCATGTAACAATTGACACACACCACTGAGCCATCACAGCCTTCAATCCTGCAACATTCCCTATAACTCATGAGAACCACCCATAATAGCCTCATTAGCTCATAGCTGCATAGCAGCAGCTCAACATCTTAGCCCTGCCATCTTCCCCGCACCAACTCAGTGCTCCTCTGCAGTCGCATTATCTTTCACTTTTATCACCAGTCACAACCACCACTGGTTCAACAAATTAGCCTCAGCTTGCAGCCAAAAGCATCATACCCTGCAACCTCATCTCAGTCATCTCTGCAACAAATCTTCACCATTCTCATAACCCATACTGGTGTGCACACAAATCCAGTTCAAGACTCACAATTCCTTCCTACATCCTGTTCTTGCCCTGCAAACTACCAACACAATAGCACCAGAGTGTATTCATTTCCAGTGACCACAGACTTTAACTTCACTGCCAGACCAATTCCACCTGCAGCTCAATCACCAATCAGAGCTCAACCAAATCAGGTCAAACCCAGCCTTTGTATTTCATTCCTCCATCTTCCCTGTAAATTCCTCTTTGAATCCAACAACATCAGGTCTTTTTCCACAAACCCTTGTAACTTAGCCAATTCTTGATTTCACCGAAACAATTCCATCCCACTGTGATTTGAGTCCCTATTCTTCAACAACAACTCCTGAGAATCATCACAAGTACCCATTAATCCATGGCATCAGTTTCATACTTCACCATCTCACCTCCATCCACTTTCAGATCTCATAGCCATTGCCCCGCTTTTCTTCCTTCACAGATCGAACAGATTTTCCTTCACTCAATCGACACAGACCATCTTTAACTGATTTCCCCCATCGATCTCCTTCACTTCTGGCCGTCTCTCAGGCGCCTCCGTTTTCTCAATCTCACGGTTTCAATAGCAGAGCTGTTGTTTTCCTCCATCAAAACACAGCAACAAAATTTCTCTCCCTGCCTCTTGAATCCTGGCTACAATCATTAACAGCCGTGTTTCTTTTCTTCTCAGCTTCAGGTGAAAACATTGAATGAAATGAAATGAGAAGAAGAGAATCGATTAGGGTTGTAATGATATGTTTGGATATTGACACCCCTCTGCATCAGATAAGGGGTACCCCAATGGATGCCCCATAAAATGTGGTGGCTTTCATTTAATACTTCTCCAAATGAAATTTGTCCCTTAACCTTGGGTCAGCTCCATATATATCACTTGCCAGTGAGATGACAATTTCGCCCTTTGGCTCAAATTGGGTAATTTCTCCTTCTTTTCCTCCGTGCGACTCCAGAGTACTTAACAACTCAAAAACACACGTAAAGTGCATAATTCACAAGAAAAATAGCAAAGAAAGCGTAACTACTAGATAGTAAATATGGTGTATTCTACACCTATCAGATTCCCCCACACTTAGACTTTGCTAGTCCTCGAGCAAATCAAACAAAACAATCAAAATACAACAACTCCGTGTCGTCGAGGCTACGGTCACTTTTATCACAAATAACAAGCCTTTAAACCCCTAGGTGTCCCTAGTGGACGAGTTATAGTCTCGTGAGGGTTTACTAGAGATATACCCACAAAACCTATTTTTCCAACTTACTAGTTCTCCGTAATGATAGTATCCAACGCGCTAAGAAGACATAGAGATTCTGCACACTAGTCATAAGAAGTTAGACACATAAATGAACACAATCTCATTCTTAAAAGTTGAGAGAGAGATAACCATCCCTTCTCGACTAAAATTCGGGTTCGGAGTGATCAAAAGTCTCAACTCGCCTCACAAGAAAGGGTTTTATGATATTGCTCTCAATAATAAACGATGACTCTTTATGGGTCACACATGTGTCCAGGTAGGAATGAAGAGAGAATCCTGCGACACGTTGAATGGTGGGAAGGCATAACCCTCCGAAGTATTTTGAAAACCCACATCTTTTATATATTTTTGAAAACCCATTTTTCTGACGATCTCTTCGAAAGGAAATCAAACCATTTAACGAAGGTGGGAATATGCTTACTTACGGTGAATCCGTTCGGCGTGCGGCTAGCACCACTCTCCACAAGCATCCATAGAAACGTCTTCGGTCTTCTATCGGTGTCTTCATCTTCGTCTTCGGTCTTCAACTCTTGATGATAACTCTCGAACTTCGTAGAATCTCGACAATATGATTCTTTCCTCCAATTTCTTGTCGCTTGAAACTTCATTATAGATATTCCTTCTTTCCATAGGCTTTATTGAAAGAATACAAAAATAAACTATACAAACCCATTTTTTTTTGAATAAGAATTAAAACAAATACAAAAATAAAAATAAAACAAAAATAAAAACTATTAACAAACCTAAAAATTTTCTCGTCTCTTTTTTTTTATTTATTTATTTTTATTTTATATATATATATAATTTTTTTTTTTTTTTTTCAATTTTCGATTTTTTTTTTTTTTTTTTTTGAGACAAGAGAAAGTAAAAATACAAATAAATTAAAATAAAAATGTAAGTACAATGCCATGGTGTAAGTACTTTACCGCTTGAATCTTCACAACTTGTATGTCTTGATATCATAAACTTCTCGAACTTTCATCCTTGATAATTTCCGCTCGTGTATTATAGTCTTCAACTTATAAAAATTCCCGCCTTTGTTTTTGTTGCTTTACTCAAATATGAAATCTGCCCATTACTTTGTAGTGTTGCTTGTAAACCTCGAACGTATTCAACTTTCCTTCGAATTTGTGATGCTCCTCTTGTTGATGATGATGGTGTTTCTATGGACTGTTGGTGTAGAGAGAGATAAGGTGGATGGTGCTAAGCTGCGAACAAGATCACAAGTGGAATGTAAGTTAGCAATTCGATGTCACCAACATGGTTTATAAACATAGCACTCAAGAGATCAAAATAGTGCTTCTATGGTGGGAAATTGGACAGCTCACCATTCTCGCCCGAATTTACGTACGGTGACACACACTCTAAAAGCACAATTTAGACAGTACAAAGAATTGAAGGTTGGTGCCTCACATTATGTAACATGGGTAGTCTCCACTATAGGGGATCCTTGTTCTAATACCGAATTCAGCCGCACCTTATTTGCCCTTTGGCATGGTTAAATCCAACTTTAACTCTCATACAATTAAGAAACCCGATCATGTTCTCTGTCATCTCTAAGTTCAGTCACTATTGTGAGATTCTCGATGTAATCTTAGCGACATGTATACTATGTGACTCTAAATAACTACAAGTTGGAGTTTTCTTATTCACTAGTTCACAAAAAAGTTGAAAAATTGCAAAAACTTACAACATAAACCACTCCCCCACACTTAAACTTTACATTGTCCTCAATGTAAATTGAATCATCCAAAGTAAGTCAAGGTGGGAAATCCTAATAAGAAATCAGCAAAAACAAAGTAAAAACAAAACAAGAAAAACTAAAAACAAGAAAAGAAATAAATACAAGACAAGAAATACTCATCCTTTGGGTTGCCTCCCAAGTAGCGCTTGGTTTAAAGTCGTCAGCCCGACTATCTCCTTGCTTTCTATGACTCCTCCAGAGGGAGCACATCCACAAAGTTAACTCCTTCCACCACTTCGGAAGTGAAATTCTCATAATATGGTTTCAACCGGTGCCCATTAACTTTAAGTTCTTTCCCGTAGCTATACTACGAATTTCCACCGCACCATGAGAAAACACATTAGTAACAATAAAAGGTCCGATCCATCGTGACCTTAGTTTACCCGGAAATAATTGCAAGCGAGAATTAAACAAAAGCACTTTCTGCCCAATGATAGGTGTAGAATACACCTAATTTACTATCTAGTAGTTTATGCTTTCTTTGCTATTTTTCGTGTAAATTATGTATTTTACGCTTGTTTTGAGTTTTATAGCTACTCTGGAGTCGCACGGAGGAAAAGAAGAAGAAATTGTCCAATTTGAGCAAAAAGGGCATAATTGTCATTTCATAGGGCGAGCACTATCCGGAGCCAAGTTAAAGTTAAGGGGCACTCATGTTTGGAGAAGTATTAAATAATAGCCAGCCACGGAGTTAAGGGACGCCAACTTGGTTAGCCCCTATCGGAAGTGACCACTTGTTAAAAGCACCACCCAGTCTGGGGGTGGACTTATCCAGGGGTGTACCAGATCCAACCCACAACCCTACATGAGAGAATTCCTCTCATTCATCACATTTCCCGTTTCTCTGAAATTGAGAGAGAAAAGCAGAGTTCACTGCCAAGACCAAATCGAAAATAGGCAAAGAAATTGAGAGAGTGAGGAGCTGATTTTGAGAGATAAAGAAGATGACGATTTGAGGAGTATGAAGTTGAGTGTTGTTGGAGAACTGAGAAAGGGATCGAGAGCTCAGAGAATGAAGCCGCTGGGAAGATTCACGGGAGAAATCAGAAATGGGTTTGTGAGATCGACTCAGTGAGAAGGTGTTTGAGGTGAATCTGATGTTATTGACGGTGTTGGTGGCCGCGGTTTGAAGCTTGGTGAAATGGGGTAGAAGATGATGAAAGTTGTCGTCGGTCTCGAGAGGTGGTGAGATGGGTGTTGAGTGCGAGATGAAGAGATGCAATGGAGGAGAAAGAAATTTGGGTTGCTCTCTCGATTTGGGTTTGAGATTCAATTGAATAGGGTTTGAGCTGTGACGATGGGTTGGTGGTGGAATCGATCGATTCGATTTAACAGAGGAATAAAGAGCAGTTGGAGATGAAGTTGGTTGTGTGTAATGAGGCCATGGAAGATTGTGTTGGTAAAATGAAACGAGACCGCGTGTCTCAATGGAGGTAATGGTGGCGGTAGCTGTGAAGGTTACAGGACTGAGATGTTGCTTGCAATGAGCTTGGTAAGAAGCAACAGGATGGGTTTTTGTTGGTGGTTCAGATTCAGGGAGAACATTTGTTGTTGTGGCTGTCGATTTGGGAAATGAAGAACAAAGCAGCAAGGCAATTGTGTTGAGTAAATTGAAGTAGATGTATGTTAGGTTTGTTACAGGGCAGAAGAGAGGCCTGAAATTGGCCGGGAAATCCTGATAAACAGCCGAAACTCGGCTACGGTTTCTATCCGGCGAGTTAACTCGGCGATGACCGATTCAAGCCAGATTCAACCTGGCCTAACTCACCGGCTCGGTCGACGAGTCAGCCACCTAGGGAGCTGACTTATAGCTGACTCGTCTAGCTGACTCTTCCTTCCCTTGACTTCCCTTGACCGCTGACTAACAGTTGACTGACGGGTTGACTAGTTTGACCGTTAGTCCTAACGGAGGACTGACGGAATATTCCGTCGAATATTCTCCCGACGGACAGAAATTTTCAAGCGGCCGTGGCGGCTTATTCCGGCCGGATTCCGCCACAATCCCGATTTTCGGTGAGCAAAAAATATCCAGAATTTTCTATGGACTTCTCTCATGGGTGTGAAGACTTGGGCTAGGAATTGGATGGAGAATTGGACTCAAATTTGGAAAGAGAAGGTGAAAGAAAAGAGAAAGACTTGAATTTGGAAATTGAATTGCAAAAGAAAAAGGATTCTATTCCTTGGAAGAATTGGAGAATGTTGAAGCCTATAAATAGAGAAGTTTTCTACAACTTCTACATACCTCTCTACACATCTCTACACACACAATTCTTTTCTTTTCTTATTCTTTGTGTGAACTCTTTAGCATGAGTAGTTAATTTATTGATTGAGGATGAATTCCTAGTTCTTAATTTATGTTTTGAGTTTTTGTTTTCAAATTCTATCTTGAAGTTTTTCACATAATTATCGTTTGTTTTTACTAATAGGAGTGATCTTAAAGACATTCATGATTGATTGATAGATTGTTTGGGTGGCCAACTAAATTGATTTGTTAATTTGATCTAAAGCTAGTGAAAGTTAGGAGATAAGTAATCGTTTCTTGACTCTTTACATAAGTAGCAAACACGAGACCTTGCGGAGGGATTCCATGGAGCAATTGTGTGTAGAAACAACGTTAGCAAGTGGACCTTGAGCTAAGAGTCTAACTACTAATATCAACCTAAGAAATTCACAAAACTTAATGCATGAGCCAAGTTACATCTAGGTTGAGCTAATTCTAGGTGGCTTGGTGATTAGAATCCGGTAGTCGAGAACTTCCGTGTCCGGTGATACAAGGGATTTAGGGGTTTAGCACTGAGCTAGTTGCTTTACCTACGGTTGGTGATAATTTGTGACTAATAACAAGTAGAAAAGAACATAACTTGATTCATTGTTTCGTAACGAAGAAGGATTCCTTGATCTTGTCTCTTTTATTGCTTTCAACTTTATCTTTTAATTGTTTTGTTTATTTTCTTTTGCTTTTTACACCCCCCTTTTGTGACAACTTTTACAACTAGAATCTCGTGCTCCTCGTGGGATCGACCTTGACTGCCCTATATTACTAGTTAATTAGGTAGTAAAGTATTAATTAATTTGTTGTGGTACGACACGCATAAAATTTTGGCGCCGTTGCCGGGGAGCAGCGGATGATTTTAGTTGTTTTTATTTTTCTTTTTGCTTTATTCTTGCTTTGTTGGATTCTATTCCGTATCTAACTTGGTTTTTGAATCTTATTTTAGGTGCCGGTTTTCAATGTACGGTGGACAAGAGCAAGCATATTACAACAATCAATACGGTTTTCAACCTCAACATTATGGCAAATTCCAACCATCCATAGGATACAATCAAAACCAATCTTTTGGCTATGATCAAATTCCTACGGAACATTATGGATATTCTCATACATATCAACAACCTTATGACGGGTATGTATGTGGACAATCACAAGGATGGGAGGATAATTTTGTTTATGATCAGAAAATCTCTAGTTTTGCAGATAAGATGTTGGCCATGATTGGGGATCTTCAACAAAAGTTTCAAGAATCACATCGAGAAATTCAAAGGAATTCGGAGAAAATATACGAACAAATTAACCAACCTTTGGAGACTTTTGATGACGCTAGTGTAGATTACTCGAGCCTTGATCTTAATAATGATCAATCACCTATTCAAAAGGAAGAGCTTGAGGAAGATGCATTTATTGCTTGGCAAAAATTTCTTAGGGAAAGATGGGAGTCCGCGGAAGTGTATGAGTGTTCCGACAATGAGGAAGTTATTCCAACTCCGGATCATAATAACGATCCTTCACCTATTCAAAAGGAGGAGATTGGGTGTGACTTACCTATTGTTGTAAACGGTGTAACACCCGCACAAGAAAATTTTACAATCTATACCGATGAAAATCATTTTAGTGAATGGCCCGATTCCGATGATGAGAATGTTGAAGAGATGATTATAGAGGATGAAACCACATTCATTGATTTTGTGGAAGACCCAATTGAACTTGCGAATGATTATGATGATACCGAGACTATGGTTAAGGTAGAAAACGACGAAGAATGGTTGCAAAGTTTAATAGAGGACCACGATATACAAGAGGTAAGTAGTTCACTTGAATTTTTTAAGGATGAAGAGGATTCTATAATACAAGAGATTGTGCAAGGTTTGTCTAACCCTTTGCATATTGATTCTTCTCCTTTACCTCTTATTGGTTTGAATGTATGTGCTTCGAAAGTATTTTTGGATGATTTTGTTTCTAAATATCCACCATTGGAAACACTTGATGCTAACACCATGCAGGTTTGCCAAGAGGAATACATGGAAATTCCCGAATTCTATGTTCTTTATACACTTCCGAGTGTGGACGAGAATAAGTGTGGGGGAAATTTCTATCGAGCGATAATTTCACTATTGTTTTCTTGTGCTAATATTTGTATGGAGTTATTGTTTGCAAAACAGGTATTATGGGTGGATCCTCAAATTTTCAGATTGTTAGTATATGGGGAATGAATCTTACAAGAGCTAAGTCGGGCCGTCGACTTTAAAACAAGCGCTTAATGGGAGGCAACCCATCGGTTTTGTATTTCTTATCCTTTTGCTTTTTATTTTTGATATTTCTTTTTCTTGTTTCTTATCATGTTAAAATTTCCCACCTTGACTTTACTAGGAGGATTCAATTACATTGAGGACAATGTAAGGTTTAAGTGTGGGGGAGTGGTTAAGCATGTTTTTAAAACAAAAATTACAAAAAAATTAAAAAATTTTGAAAAAAAAAAAAAAAAAAAGTTTTACTTAAAAATTCCAACTTTTAAAGATTTTAGAGTCACTAGCATACTTCTAGGTATGTTTACATAGAGATTTTGACCGACATAATTGAACTTGGAAATGTTAGAGAACTACATTCGGATTTCTTGTTTGTTTGAGTGTTAAATAATGGATTTAATCATGCCGGTGATGCGAATTTGGTGCAGGGAGAAATGCGTTATTAGAGTTGCTGATCAATCATTAGTGGAGATTACCCGTATTCATATCATATGAGGCACCGACCAGAATTTTCTATCTACTAAAGAGCTTCTTTTGAGTGTGTGTCACCGTAAGTTAATTCCGGGTAGAATGGTGAGCTACCCAACCTCCCACCAATAAAAGCACTACTCTTTGATCTCTTGAGTGCTAATTTTGTCAATCATGAGGGTGACGTCCATGGATGAAAGCTTCCTTCTTGTAGTTCGATTTGCAGTTAGCACCATTCTCTCTCTCGACAACAACGGATCCATAGAAACACTTTCATCATCAACAAGGAGCGACATCAAAATCTACAAGGAAAGTTGGAAAAGTTTAAGGTTTATAAGCAACGGAACGAGAAAAAAGAGCAAATTTCAAATACAAGTAAAGCAACATACAAATGAGCGGATTTTACATATATGTTGAAGACTTACAATACAATGAGCATAATTATACATACAAGTATGAAGACTTATTCATGAAAGCGAAGAAAAGTAAAAGGTGAAAATTTTTGAAGTTTATGATTTCAAGACGATACAAGTTGTGAAGAATCAAGCGGTAAAATACTTCTTCCACGGCCATGGTTTATTTTGTGTTTAATTTCTCTTGTTAAAAAAAAAAAAAAATAAAAAAAAAAACAAAAAAATTTAAAAAAAAAAAAAAAAAAAGAGAGAGAGAAAAACAAGAGAAATATTTGTTTTGTTAATAAGCCGTGGGGAAGGAAAATATATAAGGAAGTTTCAAGCAACAAGGATTTTTAAGGTAAAAAGAGTTACAAATTGTTAAGGATTTATGAAATTCAAGGGTTTATCATCAAAAGTTGAAACCGAAGACAAAGACTAAGAAGATCAAGACGAGGAGCGGAAGACGTTTCTATTGGATACCGTGAGAGTGGTGTTATCATAATTGGCAATCGGATGTGAAGGTAAGTAAGTAATCTCATCCTCGATAATATGGTTGATTTCCTTTCTTAGAGATCGTCAGAAAAATGGTTTTTCAAAATATTAAAAGATGTGGGTTTTTCAAAATTTCGGAAGTTGTCCTTCCCACCATTCAACGTGTTGCAGGAATTCTCTCTTCATTCCTACCTGCACACATGTGAGAACCATAAAAAGCTGTCTTTTTGAGTGCAATTATCATAAAATCCTATTTGGTGAGGCGAAGTCGAGGCGAAATGCTTATTGATCGTTTCTCAAACACGCAGTCTCTCATTATGGGATGGTTATTTCTCACTCAACATTTAAGAACGAGAATATGTTCTTTAGTATTTCTAACTTCTTATTACTAGCATGCAGAAATTCTATGTCCTCATAACTTTTTGGATGCTTGTGACGCTTGAACGCTTTGAAGTTGTGAGTTTTGGTTTGATTTGCTCGAGGACTAGCAAAGTCTAAGTGTGGGGGAATTTGATAGGTGTAGAATACACCTAATTTACTATCTAGTAGTTTATGCTTTCTTTGCTATTTTTCGTGTAAATTATGTATTTTACGCTTGTTTTGAGTTTTATAGCTACTCTGGAGTCGCACGGAGGAAAAGAAGAAGAAATTGTCCAATTTGAGCAAAAAGGGCATAATTGTCATTTCATAGGGCGAGCACTATCTGGAGCCAAGTTAAAGTTAAGGGGCACTCATGTTTGGAGAAGTATTAAATAATAGCCAGCACAGGTTAAGGGACTGCCAACTTGGTTAGCCCCTATCGGAAGTGACCACTTGTTAAAAGCACCCAGTCTGGAGGTGGACTTATCCAGGGGTGTACCAGATCCAACCCACAACCCTACATGAGAGAATTCCTCTCATTCATCACATTTCCCGTTTCTCTGAAATTGAGAGAGAAAAGCAGAGTTCACTGCCAAGACCAAATCGAAAATAGGCAAAGAAATTGAGAGAGTGAGGAGCTGATTTTGAGAGATAAAGAAGATGACGATTTGAGGAGTATGAAGTTGAGCTGCTGTTGGAGAACTGAGAAAGGGATCGAGAGCTCAGAGAATGAAGCCGCTGGGAAGATTCACGGGAGAAATCAGAAATGGGTTTGTGAGATCGACTCAGTGAGAAGGTGTTTGAGGTGAATCTGATGTTATTGACGGTGTTGGTGGCCGCGGTTTGAAGCTTGGTGAAATGGGGTAGAAGATGATGAAAGTTGTCGTCGGTCTCAGAGGTGGTGAGATGGGTGTTGAGTGCAGATGAAGAGATGCAATGGAGGAGAAAGAAATTTGGGTTGCTCTCTGATTTGGGTTTGAGATTCAATTGAATAGGGTTTGAGCTGTGACGATGGGTTGGTGGTGGAATCGATCGATTCGATTTAACAGAGGAATAAAGAGCAGTTGGAGATGAAGTTGGTTGTGTGTAATGAGGCCATGGAAGATTGTGTTGCAGCTGAAACGAGAACGGCGTGTCTCAATGGAGGTAATGGTGGCGGTAGCTGTGAAGGTTACAGGACTGAGATGTTGCTTGCAATGAGCTTGGTAAGAAGCAACAGGATGGGTTTTTGTTGGTGGTTCAGATTCAGGGAGAACATTTGTTGCTGTGGCTGTCGATTTGGGAAATGAAGAACAAAGCAGCAAGGCAATTGTGTTGAGTAAATTGAAGTAGATGTATGTTAGGTTTGTTACAGGGCAGAAGAGAGGCTGAAATTGGCCGGAAATCTCGATAAATGCCGAAACTCTACGGTTTCTGTACGGCGAGTTAACTCGGCGATGACCGATTCAGCCAGATTCAAACTGGCCTAACTCATTTCTGTCAGACGAGTCAGCCACCTAGGGAGCTGACTTATAGCTGACTCGTCTAGCTGACTCTTCCTTCCCTTGACTTCCCTTGACCGCTGACTAACAGTTGATTGACGGGTTGACTAGTTTGACCGTTAGTCCTAACGGAGGACTGACGGAATATTCCGTCGAATATTCTCCCGACGGGACGTAAATTTTCAGCGGCCGTGGCGACTTATTCCGGCCGGATTCCGGCCACAATCCCAGTTTTCCGGCGAGCCAAAAATTTCCAGAATTTTCTATGGACTTCTCTCATGGGTGTGAAGACTTGGGCTAGGAATTGGATGGAGAATTGGACTCAAATTTGGAAAGAGAAGGTGAAAGAAAAGAGAAAGACTTGAATTTGGAAATTGAATTGCAAAAGAAAAAGGATTCTATTCCTTGGAAGAATTGGAGAATGTTGAAGCCTATAAATAGAGAAGTTTTCTACAACTTCTACATATCCTCTCTACACATCTCTACACACACAATTCTTTTCTTTTCTTATTCTTTGTGTGAACTCTTTAGCATGAGTAGTTAATTTATTGATTGAGGATGAATTCCTAGTTCTTAATTTATGTTTTGAGTTTTTGTTTTCAAATTCTATCTTGAAGTTTTTCACATAATTATCGTTTGTTTTTACTAATAGGAGTGATCTTAAAGACATTCATGATTGATTGATAGATTGTTTGGGTGGCCAACTAAATTGATTTGTTAATTTGATCTAAAGCTAGTGAAAGTTAGGAGATAAGTAATCGTTTCTTGACTCTTTACATAAGTAGCAAACACGAGACCTTGCGGAGGGATTCCATGGAGCAATTGTGTGTAGAAACAACGTTAGCAAGTGGACCTTGAGCTAAGAGTCTAACTACTAATATCAACCTAAGAAATTCACAAAACTTAATGCATGAGCCAAGTTACATCTAGGTTGAGCTAATTCTAGGTGGCTTGGTGATTAGAATCCGGTAGTCGAGAACTTCCGTGTCCGGTGATACAAGGGATTTAGGGGTTTAGCACTGAGCTAGCTGCTTTACCTACGGTTGGTGATAATTTGTGACTAATAACAAGTAGAAAAGAACATAACTTGATTCATTGTTTCGTAACGAAGAAGGATTCCTTGATCTTGTCTCTTTTATTGCTTTCAACTTTATCTTTTAATTGTTTTGTTTATTTTCTTTTGCTTTTTACACCCCCCTTTTGTGACAACTTTTACAACTAGAATCTCGTGCTCCTCGTGGGATCGACCTTGACTGCCCTATATTACTAGTTAATTAGGTAGTAAAGTATTAATTAATTTGTTGTGGTACGACACGCATCACCCAATACAAAATTGTTTCCTAGAAATCATGTTATCATGGAATGCTTTCGTCTTTTCTTTGTAAATCCGTGAGCTTTCAAATGCATCATTGCGAAGCTCCTCTAGCTCTTGAAGTTGTAACTTCCTTTGCTTTCCAGCCCCATCCATCTCCATGTTGCATTGTTTAATAGCCCAAAACGCCTTATGCTCAATTTCCACGGGTAAGTGACAAGGTTTACCATACACAAGCCTAAAAGGAGACATTCCAATAGGTGTTTTATATGCGGTTCTATACGCCCACAAAGCATCATTAAGTCGCATGCTCCAATCCTTCCTTGTCGGGTTCACCGTCTTTTCTAGAATTGATTTCACCTCCCGGTTAGACACCTCGGCTTGTCCATTGGTTTGGGGATGATAAGGTGTTGCAATCTTATGCGACACATTGTACTTCGCCAACAAGCTTTGTAGAATCCTGTTTTTGAAGTGAGAACCCCCATCGCTAATTATGGCTCTTGGAATTCCAAACCTTGCAAAAATATTAGCTTGCACAAAATCTGAAACCACTTTAGAATCATTAGTAGGGGTGGCTTTAGCTTCCACCCATTTCGAGACATAATCAACCGCAAGTAAGATATAAAAATTCCCATGGGAGTTGACAAAAGGCCCCATAAAATCAATACCCCATACATCAAAAACTTCAATAAATTGAATATAAGTTTGTGGCATTTGATTTCGGGCACCTAGATTGCCGGTTCTTTGACACCTATCACAAGTTGTACAAAATATGTGTGCATCCTTAAACAAAGTTGGCCAATAAAAACCACTTTCAAGTACATTGTGCGCGGTTCTCTTACTCCCAAAATGTCCTCCGCAAGCATAAGAGTGACAAAAAGACAAGATAGAGTTAAATTCGGATTCGGGCACGCACCTTCGTATTACTTGGTCACTACCATGTTTCCATAAGTATGGATCATCCCATATGTATTGGTTCCCTAACCTCTTAAGTTTGTCCCTCTCAGCACGAGACAAGTTCTTTGGGATTTGTTTAGAAACTAAGTAATTCACAATATCGGCATACCATGGTTCTCCAAAGGCAATTGAGAAAAGTTGCTCGTCCGGGAAACTTTCACGCAATGGGATAGTCTCCTTGTCCACAGCAAGTCGGCTCAAGTGATCCGCAACGGTGTTCTCAATTCCTTTCTTGTCTTTGATTTCAATATCAAACTCTTGCAAGAGTAATATCCACCGTATGAGCCTCGGTTTCGCCTCCTTCTTTGCAAGCAAGTATCTAAGTGCTGCATGATCAGAAAAGACAACAACTTTTGTACCAATTAGATAAGAGCGAAACTTTTCTAAAGCAAAAACAATGGCTAATAACTCCTTTTCAGTGGTTGTGTAGTTTTGTTGAGCCTCATTTAACGTCCTAGAAGCATAATAGATAGCATGAGGAAGCTTCCCCACACGTTGCCCAAGCACCGCACCAACCGCATAATCACTAGCATCACACATGAGTTCAAACGGCTTACTCCAATCCGGTGGTTTAATGATAGGGGCTGAAATCAAAAGTTCTTTCAAACGATTGAATGCCGCCATACATTTCTCATCAAAGTTAAAAACCACATCTTTTTGCAATAAGTTACATAGTGGAGATGCTATCTTGGAAAAGTCCTTGATGAACCTACGATAAAAACCTGCATGACCAAGAAAAGAACGTATCTCCCTCACCGTAGTGGGAGGGGTTAGAGCACGAATAAGGTCTATCTTAGATTTATCGACTTCCAAGCCTTTAGAAGATATTATATGGCCTAAAACTATGCCATGAGTTACCATGAAATGGCACTTCTCCCAATTTAGCACAAGATTTGTTTCAACACATCGTTCAAGGATTAGAGACAAATTGTTCAAGCAAAGGTCAAAAGAATCACCAAAGACACTAAAGTCATCCATGAACACTTCGATTATGTTTTCAACATATTCCGAAAAGATACTTACCATACACCTTTGAAAGGTAGCTGGAGCATTGCATAGGCCAAAAGGCATCCTTCTATAAGCAAAAGTACCGAAAGGACAAGTGAAAGTGGTTTTCTCTTGGTCCTCCGGCGCTATCACAATTTGATTATAACCTGAATAGCCATCAAGAAAGCAATAGTAAGAGTGTCCAGCTAAACGTTCAAGCATTTGATCAATAAAAGGTAAAGGAAAGTGATCTTTTCTAGTGGTGGCATTCAATTTTCTATAATCAATACAAACCCTCCAACCGGTTTGCACACGAGTTGGGACAAGTTCATTCTTATCATTCTCCACCACCGTCACACCCGATTTCTTTGGTACTACTTGTACCGGGCTTACCCACTTGCTATCGGATATGGGGTAGATAACACCCACTTCCAAAAGCTTGAGTATCTCCTTTTTCACAACTTCCATCATGGGAGGATTCAAACGACGTTGCACGTCCCTTTTAGGCTTTGCATCATCCTCCAAACGAATTTTGTGCATACAAACGGCGGGGCTAATACCCTTGATATCGGCAATTGTCCATCCTATGGCCGTCTTGTACTTCCTTAGCACCCTCAAAAGTTTTTGCTCTCTGTAAATCACTAAGCTTGTTAGAAACAATCACCGGTAACTCTTCATTATCACCCAAGTACAAGTACTTAAGGTGGTCGGGGAAGAGGTTTCAATTCTAAAATCGGAGATTTAATAATTGAAGGTACAAGCTTTTCATCACTGCATGGTAAAGAAATAAAAGAGATATTATGAGTTTTTGGGCATTCTTGTAGTGAATTAAGATCACCAAGAGCTTCCTTGACTTCATTACCACACTCTACACCATTATCCATGGGTGTAGTTAACACGGTTTCCAAAGCATCATCACCGTTTAATTCAAACATTTGTTGTGCCAATGTATCCATCACATCAATGGAGAAACAAGAGTGGACATCGCTAGGATATCTCATCGTCTCGAAAATGTTGAAACGTATTGTTTCTCCATCAAACTCCATGGTCAACGTTCCCTTATCCACATCAATTATGGTTTTCGCCGTTTTCATGAAAGGACGCCCAAGAAGCAATGGAAGAGACGAGTCCGGTGCACCTTCATCCATCTCTAACACACAAAAGTCCGCTGGAAATACAAGTTGATTAACCTGCACAAGAACATCCTCAACAATACCCATTGGGTAGACATTAGAGCGATCGGCTAATTGCAATACAATTTCAGCCTTTTTAAGAGGACCAAGATCAAGTGAATTATACATTGACGCAGGCATAACATTAACGGAAGCACCTAAGTCCAACATAGCTTTGTTAAAAGTTGTGTTACCAATTGTGACGGGAATGTCAAAACTACCAGGATCCTTGCACTTAAGTGGGAGTTTGTGTTGTAAGATTGCCGAAGCATTCTCCCCACACTAAGCACTTCATTACCTTTGAGCCTTTGTTTGTTGGTACACAAGTCCTTCAACACCTTTGCATACTTTGGAACTTGCTTGATAGCATCAATGAGTGGTATGTTCACATGGATCTTTTAAGAACGTCTAAAATCTCCTTTTCTAGTTCCGCCTTCTTAGAACTTGCAAATCATGAGGAAAAGGTAGAGGAGGAACATAAGTAGAAACCGGAGTTTTAGAGTTAGAGATAGGTACCTCGGAAGTTTGGGGAGAATCCTCGACTTTCTCCTCCAAAACAGTTCCTTTGGTGTATCCACCTTGCCCGAATCAAAGAACTTCGGGTTGCACAAGTTGTGTACCGCTTCTCAACGTAATAGCATTGACACCCTCTTTTGGGTTAATAGGTTGAGAAGGGAGTTTCCCACTATTTTGCGCCTTCAATTGGTTCAACTCAATAGCCATGGAGCCCATTTGTGTTTGCAACTCCTTAATAGCACTCTTAGTCTCTTGTTGACTTTCTTTGAACATGGTGGAAATGTCTTGCATAAAAGTTTGAAGCTTTGCATCAATATCAACACCTTGATTTTGCATGGATTGTTGTGCTTGAGGTTGCTGAAATTGTTGTCTCGGCTGGAATTGTTGTTGTTGAGGTTGAAATCCACTTGAAGAGTTGAAGGTAGGTTGTTGAATTGCACCTTGCTTGTTAGCATAGCTAAAATTGGGGTGATCTCTCCATCCCGGATTGTAAGTGTTTGAGTAGGGATCATACCGTCTTGGTTGATTTGGAAAGATCGCATTAGCTTGCTCGTCTTCATAGGATTGAGGAGAACTTGGTATAACCGCGGATGCAACTTGTTGCAACATTGCTGTCATGTTACCCATTTGTTGGAAGTTCCTCCACCTCGCTCACTTCACTCACCCTTCTTAGAATCACATCCGAACCACGACTTAAGAATTGTTGTGAGTTCGCTGCCATGTTTTCAATCAACTCTCTAGCTTGTGCCACCGTCTTGCTAACTAGTGCACCACCACCCGCAGCGTCAATAAGATTCCTATCACTTGATTGGAGTCCTTCATAGAAGTATTGGATGATCATAGCGTCACTAAATTGGTGGTGAGGGCAACTTGCAACCAATCTCTTGTACCGTTCCCAACATTCATATAAGGATTCTCCCACGTTTTGCTTCATCCCACAAATTTCTTTGCGAATTTGAGTAGCCTTGGATGCAGGAAAATATCTCTCCAAAAAGAGTTTCTTCAACCCATTCCATGTTGTGACACTTAGGGAGGTAAATAGTACAACCAATCCTTAGCACTATCCATTAGAGAGAAACGGAAAACCTTCAACATTGCACCATCCGCCTCAACATTTCTGGAAGCATAGCCGTGACAATGGTGTGGAAGTCCAAAAGATGTTTGTTAGGATCTTCATTCACCATGCCATGGAATTTTGGTAATTCTCTAAGCAACCCCGGCTTTATCTCAAAAGTAGAGTTCGTTTGAATACACCCCTGTTGTGTATCAAGCCTATGAGAAGCTAAGTCCTTGAGTGAACGATTTGCATCACCCATTGTTTCTTCTTCTTATTGTTGGAAAATCTCTTCTCCTACTTCTAACTCGTGCTCGTCCGTTGTGTTTCGCCTTGGTTGGAGTATTGTGCCTTTTCGAGTAGCTATCCCGCACCTTGGATAATTCCAATCTTTAGTAGCCAGGGATTGATACCTGAAAACAATTCTAGCAAACAAGTGAGAAACAAGACGACAAACAAAAAACAAAGATAAAAGCAAAAATTGTAAAAAGAAACTAAAAACTCAATAACAAGCCGTGTGCCTCCCCGGCAACGGCGCCAAAATTTGGTCGGTTGTCAATCCGTCAAATATAATTTCACTTTCTCAATCAACTAAATATAAATATAGTATTCGATAAGAAAGAGTTCGTATCCACAGGGAGGCGTTTGTTGTTATAAACTTTCAATTTCTAAAGTACCCCAAGGTATGTGTGTTGTATTTAAGCAAATAAAAGTAATTAAAAGCAAAATAAGTAATTGGAATTATCAATAAGGAGAGAATATTGGTCAAGGGATGGTATCATTCACAAACATGTATTTTCATCAATGATTAGAATTGGTATTTAATCTCGTATTTATTAAAAGTCCTAGGATATCTTGATCGCAAGTATAACCCGTTAATTCCCTGTTTTCATCACAACCACATTAAAAGATGCATATGTGAATTCTTCGTCGAAAGCAACCTAAAGTGTAAAAGCACAATTAAGTTTAACTCCCTAAAAGCATTAAGATTTATGGAATAAGACTCATCAATGTAAACGAATGTGTAAAAGCACTAAACGTTTTAACAAAAGTTATGATTCACTTGTGACTAATAGGATATATCACTATAAGCACTAATCACAATTATGCTACTTAGAATCAGGGATAAACAACGTTTTCGTATTGAAAACCCTAATATAGCTCTAGAGATGAACACAAATCGGATTGATTCCGGACTCAACCTAAAAAGTTTTCAAATCTTATAACACTATTAATTGTGAATCACAAACAATAATTACTGAGACAAAACTAATTCATTGAATCAAAAGCATGTTGAGAAATCAACTTTTATCCCATAACCAATAATAAGTTTAGCTACTCATAGCTATGGAGTTCATCATCATCAATATTCAATAATAAAACAAAGAAGAAGAAGAACAAAACCAAACCCTAGAAGCGTAAACAAAACCGGCTCTCCAAAATTCCAAGAAAAAGATATATCATATGTTGTAGAAGACCTTCCCTTTTATAGCTTTCTCCAACTTCTAAAATTAGGTCTAGTCTTCAAAGTCCATTAGGTGAGAATCCACCAAGCCCACAAGAATGAGAAACCCGTGTAGAAAATACGACCCAAACACGGTCGCCGGAAGTCCGGTATTGTGGCCGGAAATCGGGGGAAGTTCGCCAAGCAAACAGCTCCGGTGGGGGCAAAGTCCGCCCGGTCACCGGTCAACGGGTCGGATCGGGTCAACTCGGCGAGTCAACGAGTCGGATCGGGTCAAGGTAGCCAGTCGGATCGGGTCAAGGTGAGCCATGGTGAGTCAGGTCAGAGTCAGACCTGGATCAGCTGAGTGAGCTGAATGGCCAAGCCAGGCCAAGCCATTGCACAACCTGAACCCTGATGCACCATGATCATGCATTATGGCTTCACGCCTGCCATTTCTCCTTCACTGCCAGAACCAGAACTACTCCATCCCAGTCATCTGTAGCTCCTTGCATTACTAACTTGGACTCAAACTCAAGCAATTCAGCTTCATATACTCTGCAATCTCAGCTCTACCAACCAGCACCAGGAATTCTCATTCAAGTCACCACCTCATGTCTTCATTGCAGCATCACTAACAGCTTCAAAATTCAGTGTGCAACTCTGTCTCAAACCACAGTAGCCACCTGCAATTCCAGCTTAACTCAAATGCAATAGCATCTCAGGCCATCCTGTCTCAGTCCCCTGCAATTCATGTAGCTTACCACCACCACCTGCAATGGCTTAGTCACAGCAAGCTTATAGCACCAACACCTTCATTAATGTAATCCAGCAGCTCCATTATCCCTGATCTGCAATTCAGCTCAACAAAACCAGGCTAACACTTGCATTGTCCTCCAAAACCACCTACAGATTCATCTTCTCCCTGAGCTTCATCATTGCCTTGTTTATCCATTCACAGCAACAGTCAGCCCTGATCCAATTTAACAGCACCAGCACAGCCACAACCCCATTGCAACCTGCCATCACTTGTAACCCATTCGACACAGCACCACAGCTAATCCATTGCAGGCCCATGTCACATCACAGCTCTATTCCACCTGAAATTTTCATGTAACAATTGACACACACCACTGAGCCATCACAGCCTTCAATCCTGCAACATTCCCTATAACTCATGAGAACCACCCATAATAGCCTCATTAGCTCATAGCTGCATAGCAGCAGCTCAACATCTTAGCCCTGCCATCTTCCCTGCACCAACTCAGCTGCTCCACTGCAGTCTGCACTATCTTTCACTTTTATCACCAGTCACAACCACCACTGGTTCAACAAATTAGCCTCAGCTTGCAGCCAAAAGCATCATACCCTGCAACCTCATCTCAGTCATCTCTGCAACAAATCTTCACCATTCTCATAACCCATACTGGTGTGCACACAAATCCAGTTCAAGACTCACAATTCCTTCCTACATCCTGTTCTTGCCCTGCAAACTACCAACACAATAGCACCAGAGTGTATTCATTTCAGTGACCACAGACTTCAACTTCACTGCCAGACCAATTCCACCTGCAGCTCAATCACCAATCAGAGCTCAACCAAATCAGGTCAAACCCAGCCTTTGTATTTCATTCCTCCATCTTCCCTGTAAATTCCTCTTTGAATCCAACAACATCAGGTTTTTTTCCACAAACCCTTGTAACTTAGCCAATTCTTGATTTCACCGAAACAATTCCATCCCACTGTGATTTGAGTCCCTATTCTTCAACAACAACTCCTGAGAATCATCACAAGTACCCATTAATCCATGGCATCAGTTTCATACTTCACCATCTCACCTCCATCCACTTTCAGATCTCATAGCCATTGCCCCGCTTTTCTTCCTTCACAGATCGAACAGATCTTCCTTCACTCAATCGACACAGACCATCTTTAACTGATTTCCCCCATCGATCTCCTTCACTTCTGGCCGTCTCTCAGGCGCCTCCGTTTTCTCAATCTCACGGTTTCAATAGCAGAGCTGTTGTTTTCCTCCATCAAAACACAGCAACAAAATTTCTCTCCCTGCCTCTTGAATCCTGGCTACAATCATTAACAGCCGTGTTTCTTTTCTTCTCAGCTTCAGGTGAAAACATTGAATGAAATGAAATGAGAAGAAGAGAATCGATTAGGGTTGTAATGATATGTTTGGATATTGAAACCACTCTGCATCAGATAAGGGGTACCCCAATGGATGCCCCATAAAATGTGGTGGCTTTCATTTAATACTTCTCCAAAAGAAATTTGTCCCTTAACCTTGGGTCAGCTCCATATATATCACTTGCCAGTGAGATGACAATTTCGCCATTTGGCTCAAATTGGGTAATTTCTCCTTCTTTTCCTCCGTGCGACTCCAGAGTACCTAACAACTCAAAAACACACGTAAAGTGCATAATTCACAAGAAAAATAGCAAAGAAAGCGTAACTACTAGATAGTAAATATGGTGTATTCTACACCTATCAGGAGTGTTAACTGCTCGAATGAAATCCTTTAGTTGAGTGCCGGATCGAAGATGTATTGGACTCGGTCTGCCCTTTTTAAGCATTCACCAAAGGTAAAACACCTGAAACAAGATTCTCACAAACTAAGTTAGATACGGTATAAAATCTAACAAAGCAAGAATAAAGCAAAAAGAAAAATAAAAACAACTAAAATCGTCCATTTGCTCCCCGTGCGGCGCTAAAAATTTGATGCGTGTCGTAACCACAACAAATTAATTAATATTTTTCCACCTAATTAACAAGTAATATAGTGGTAGTTAAGTTCGTTCCCACGAGGAGCAAGAGGTTTTAGTTGTCTTAATTGTCACAAAAAGGGGGGTATATAAAGCAAAGAATATAAACAAAGCAATTCAAAGATAAAGTTGAAATCAATAAGAGAGACAAGACCAAGGAATCCTTCTTCGTTGCAAAACAATGATTCAAGTTATGTTTTTCATCCACATGTTATTAGTCACAGATTATCACCAACCGTAGGTAAAGCAAAACTAGATAGGTGCTGCTAAACCCCTAAATCCCTTGTATCACTTAGGATACGGAAGTTTTCGACTACCGGATTCTATTTACCAAACCACCTAGTAGTAGATCACTCTAGATGTAATTTAAATAAACGCATTAAGATTTATGAACTTATTAGGTCAATATTAGTAGTTAGACTCTTAGATCAAGGTCTACTTGCTAACGTTGTTTTCACACACAATCGCTCCACGGAATCCCTCCGCAAGGTCTCGTGTTTGCTACTTATGTAAAGAGTCAAGAAACGATTACTTATCCCCTAACTTTCACTAGCTTTAGATCAAATTAACAAATCAATTTAGCGTGCGCTCTAAACAATCTATCAATCAACCATGAATGTATAAACATTCCTATTAGTAAAAACATACGATAATCATGTGACAAACTTCAAGATAGAATTGAAAACAAAACTCAAATCATATGTTAAAAACTAGGAATTCATCCTCAATCAATAATAAAATTAGCTACTCATGTTAAGGAGTTCACACAAAGAATAAAGAAGAGAGAATTGTTGTGTGTGTAAAAAGGTGTGTAGAGAGATGTAGAGAACTTCTCTATTTATAGGTTTCAATGTTTTCCAAATCTTCCAAGGAATAGAATCCTCATTCCATAATAATTCAATTTCCAAGTCCAAGCCTTTCTCAAATCTTCCATCTTCTCTTTCCAAATTTGAACCCAATTCCACAAACCCATGAGTTTAGATGATTTTAGAGAATTCTTCACAAATTTTCATCCAATTTCCAAATCTAAGTCTTCACACCCATGAGAAGAATCCACACAAAATTATGTAATTTTAGGGTCGCCTGAAAAATGCTGCTATCACCGGAATCCGGCCTGAAACGGTAACGGAATAGTGCTACCGGTGACCTGAGATATTTCTCTGCTGACGGAATATTCCGTCATGATTCTGTTAAAGATAATGGTCAAACTGACGGTCCTCAGTTAGTCAACGGGTCAAGGAAGGAGAGAGTCAGCCACTGAGTCAGCAACGAGTCAGCTGCCTAGTGGTCTTACTGGGTCTTACTCAGATGAGTCAAGTACTGGATCGATCACCGCCGGATCCGAGTCGACTCGCCGGTATATAAAATCGGTCGAGTTTCCTTTGTTTATAGGACTTGCTCAGGCCAAATTCAGGCCGATCTGTCTTCAATTCCTGCATAATTTCATATCCTAACATACATCTAACTGAGCAGTTTGCAGTCCACATCTTCATAGCATCAGCTTCTCATTCTTATGTACAACCTCATACCCATTTCATTAACATCATCACTCTCATCTTCTCTATTGAACTCAGACCAACCATCACCACAAGATTTTCAAATACACAAACCCAAAACAGCAGCAGCTCAACTCATAATTTCAACCACCCAGAACTCTTCTTTGATTCCACAGCAGCTATCAATTAATCCACCTTCTTCCCTTATTCGAACAACAAAAATACTCTCATCTCTGAGATAGAAGGCAACATCTTCTTCTTCACTCGAACCCATATGTCAATTCGACCTCAAACTTCTACTATCCACTGAGTTTACTTCCAATAGCAACATCAATTTCTCAAACCCATTCTCTAATCCATTCTTAGTTCATCAGAAATTCATCAAACCCTTTAACTCATCTCCCAGATCTCTTAGCAGTGACCATCAACAGCACCCACATCTTCCATCACCATAAGCTGAGCACCACCGAACCCTTGATTGCATCCATCTCAGACTTCAATCTCACTATCAACGAACCCATTCTTCCATTTCGATCTAATTTCCTCTCAAGCAGCTGTTGTTCTTCTTTCGATTCAAAAAACACCATAAATTCTTCAATTCGATCTACCGAATGTTCATGATTCGAACCAACCCATTCTTGTGTTCATTACCATCTCTGCCATTAATCTCTATCAATTTCTCGATCTGTTTCCTCTTTCGGTTTAATAACAGCGGCTACACTGCTTTTCTTCTCTGCAATTCGAACAATACCACTATCAGTAGCAGTTTCACATTTTCTTTCTCATCTCGATCTTTATATTAGCTCTCGGACCAACAGCAGCAGTCGCTGTGTAGTTTCTCTTCTCAGTTTTAGGAACAAATGATTGAGAATTGATTTCTTTAGGGTTAGGAAGTAAAAGCTGGGTCTGGATCCGGGTAATATTATGGGCCTCACAATGACATCCCCAGTTAGCTAATAGGTGCCACAAGCGCCTAAGCCGGTGCTTTTAACACTTGAATGGGTTTCCCCTTATCCTTAGCTGAGCTGTCTTTAATGCTTCTCCAAAAGAGTTTCCCCTTAACCTTGACTGGGCTCCAGATAGTGTTCGCCCATGAAATGACAATTTTGCCCTTTTTGCTCAAATTAGGTGATTTCTTCTTCCTTTCGTTCGTGCGACTCCATAGTAGCTATAAAACTCAAAATAAGCGTAAAATACATAATTTACAAGAAAAATAGCAAAGAAAGCATAAACAATAGATAGTAAATAGGATGTATTCTACACCCTATCAGATTCATACAAGGAAGAGTGACTTTGATGGACTGGAGGAATCAGAGGGTAGTCAAGGAAATAGTGCAAATCTTAGCACACTGTAACAACTTTTTGGGTTTCAAATTTGTTCATAGATCCGACAACTCTGTGGCAGATATGCTAGCGGCGGAGGCAAGAAAATCTTCCATTTTTAACACTTGGAATGAGGATTTCCCAGTTTTCTTAAATATGTTTATTAGTATAGATAAATTAGGTAACCAGGATGAAGGTAGCAGTACTACCATTAGATTGTTGTCTACATCTCAGGATAGGGTTTGTCCTGTTTTGATAACATGACAACAATCCTCTTTGCTAAAAAAAAAAGAAAATTCATTTCATCGAAGCAAAAGCAAACAAAAAACTCGTGCAATCTATTCATTCTTTTTTTTTACTATAGTGGTAAAACGTGTTTACCAGCTTGAAAAAAATACAGTAGTACTGTGTGAATTTTATACTGAATATTCTTAGGCTAAGTCCTATGGGCTAGATTGGACTTCTAGATTGGCCAAAAAGTGTTGCAAATCATGAAAAAAGTGTGGGAAAAAAATTAACACTCAATCTGGCTACTTCTCTCTCCTAGCATTTGCTCGCAGTCCAACTATCAGCGAGATTGAAACGTTGAATGATTCGGCGCTCCAAAAGTAGCTCTACGCTGAACGATTCGGCGTTGGAGGGAATTTTTTTTTGGTTTTTTTAATAAATCCAAAAAAACTTGACGTGAGAGTTATTAGTAAATTTTAAAGTACTTCCTAATTTGAAAACTGGGAATGATCTAGGTCCACACGATTTGAAAAGGGGATACCACAACTACGTTCGCCGCTAGATTCGTCATGCCATAGAGATAGTAGGTTGCCCAAGCTGACGTGAATTGCCAATCTAGCAGCTCTCTGCAGTAGTAAAAGTCGGAGACCCCGAAGTGTGTACTTTGTTTCTCTCGTTCTCTCAGTCTAGACTCTAAACAATGGCAGGCAGCCGAAAGAGAGGTAGAAGAGGGAAAAGCCCAGAGATGTTAATTGGATCAAATGAACATGATTCTGGTGAATTAGTTCTTTAAATATATATTTTTCTTTTTGAAAATTAAGAGATATTTTCTTCAAGAATGGAAACTTGTTAAAATCTCATCTTGATGATATCATTGCTAATGGTCGAGTTGCTGACTCTTCTGCTGTTAACAAGATTCGATCCATTGTAAGTCCATTTCTGCAGTCTCTATCTCATTTCATCACAATTTATGCAATTTTTTGACAATCATTATAGCTTAAGTAGAATTATTTGTTAGTAGAGAGAAATTGAAACGGGTTGATGATTATTTCGGAGGTTTTACGCAAGCTAGGGTTTCACCACTGAACTCAAGAAGTGGGCATTTTAATAGTTTCTTTGCTAAATGGTTGGGATAATTTGTCAATGGGGAACTAGCTCGTCTTTGTAGCCGAACTGCATTAGTTGTTGACGTAGTTTTGTGGATGTAGATTTGTTTCAGGAAGCAACTAACAGTAAATGCCCCCGAAATTTTTTGTGATCAACAATTTAAGATGGCAAGTCTGTTTGATTTACATTGTGGACCTGTCTTCTTCAGATGCTAATGGATAGCTGTACTGACATTCCCTTTGTCTTAGATTGTTTTAGATTGGAACATTTTTGTACTTCACAATCCTGACTGGGATCTTTGTCATGCAGTAGGATAACTATCAACTAGAGAGTTAGCTTCTCTGGCCTTAGCTAGAGATCTTTTCATTTCCGTTAATGTTTCTATTTCTATCTAAAACAGGTGAACTCGGAATGACATCTGATGAATATGTGCATTATTATTTATACCTGGTGACAAGCTGTGGATACAAGGCAGTTAGGAAGTTTCAAGTCTGTTTAGAGCTTGCTGTTTCCAACTGGGTGCCACATCACTTCGACAATAAAGTATAGGAGAGATGGAAATTTGTCATACTTCTATGACTTCCTATACTTGTTTTGGTTCCTTTTGTTTTCAAGGCCATTTTACGCAATCGTGATAGGCGCCATGCCACTATTTCTCCTTGTCCGGTACAAATTCACACTCTTTATCCTTTGATTAAATGCAGCTTTTCATTGTTTCTTAAGACGGAGTGATTTTGATTTATTCTGATATTCTTGGATGTGTTAGGTTAGAACGCTCAGTTATGGCTCTGGAAACAAACCTATCCAAACAAGAAGGTTTCTCCAATGATGATGATGGATGATGAACTTACTTCTCATAAAACAAGTGAGTTTTAAAGTTCGTTCCTTAATTATGCTGTGTTTGGTGTGGAGCCAATTGCCCTCCCACGACCTTTGCTGGCTTTTAGAAGCCTTAAGTGTTGTTGGTATTGCCAGGGGGGAGCATAGGCCATGGACACTTGCTCCAGAACTGTTTAAATTGTAGTTGGAGCCAGCCTAGACCAGGGGGCAACTGTCCTCCCATGACCTATGGTGGCTCCAGAATCCTTTTAATTGTTGTTGGTATTGGTGTGGTACCCCTATGGGCTGCCAGGACCTTTTAGTTGTTGGTGTTGGTTGGTGCCAGTGGTGGCGGAGCCAACAGAAGCCATGAGGGCAATTGGGTTCTGGCTCCAATAGCCTTTTCTTTTTGTTGTTTGTGCCGGTGGCTGATTTTGGTAGTGGTGGCAAAGCCTATATAAACCAGTGGTAGAGGTCAATACCCTTGTTGTCATGGTGGGTATTGACTTACTGTTCCTTTCATTCTTACTGTTTTTGGTGTTGATGCGTGTATCTGACTACTTGAAGTACACATTCTTATTTATTTATTGCTATTATTTGATAATGGAATGTTTTGGTATTCATGAAGTTAATGCTGGTGTTGTGGCACTGAAGTGGAAGCAATGAAATACTAAAGAACTAAAAAATACTTCTTCCATGACTTCGCAGCCAGCAGAAGTTGTTCTGAAGGAGTTGAAAAGAAAAAGTATATAGAGTTCACCTTCTTTTGTGGCTTTGTGCTACTCCTTCATAATCATTTGAGCTTGTCAAGCAAGTGATAGCAATGGTATAAATTGTTTGCAAATTCCGAAACTGTAGGATACGGGGTTTATCTGGTTGGAGGCTGTGTGAGGGATCTCATTTTGAAGCAAATTCCAAAGGATTTTGATGTTATAACTTTGGCTGAGCTTAAAGTCTTAGACAGGTAGCTTACAGTTTTCATGTTTATTATCTTGTGTTGGTTCAAACACTCAGCTATGGAACTACAATAGTTGGGTTGACTATGTTAAACTTCTATTGCCATCTGTAGGTAGTGAATTTATTTTCATGCTGTCAAAGTTGGACGAGGGTTCCCTACCTGCCATGTGCACGCTGATGATACATTCATTGAGGTTTGTTTTCTTTTGTGCTCAGTTATTGGAATAATCAATAATGTTGATTCTTCCAGAATTGTATTGACAAAACTGCGATTCCAGGTATCAAATTTTAGCACTTCTAGTAGAAAAAGGTCCAGGTCTAGTGATATTCGAATCTTGTGGTTGCAGGAGCGGGATTTCATTATTTGGAGGAATTGGATGAATCGGGATTTCACGATTAATGGGTAGTTACTAATTGAGGAATTGAAGTTAGAGATTAACACAGTTATTTGTGTCTTGAGCAAGTTTTCCTCTGAATTGTTTCTAATTTTCATTGTGGATATTCTAAATGCCACCGTTTGATGCTTGATCGATATGCAAATGTTGTCTATGATTATATCGATATGCAAATGTTGTCTATGATTATATCGGAGGCATGGGAGATTTAAAAAAGCTAAAGTGTGCATGCATCTCTAGTTTCTTCTAGTTTCTTCTCCCTTGAACTAGTGCAGATGTAGTTGCTGGTTATGCTTTTCCCATCTTAGTTATTTTGCTCTGTAGGTTTGGGCCATGATACCCACATATAATTCCTTTCAGTAGGATTCTGGTAAGTAGTTTATCTTCTCCTTCTTGTATTGTTCATTAGGTTTGATGCACAGCAGATGTTTTTCTACATGCATGTTGCGTGGCTGAAAGCTTTGGGCATAATTGCTAAGCTGACGAGTAATTGCCATGCCATCAGAGCTTATGGTGAGTAATTTGACTGCTTAGCTTGCACTTTCTTTACCCAGATCATAGTTTCTTATGATATTTAAAGTAGTGGTAAATACATATTTTTGAAAACTTAAAATAAAAAACTGCATAATTTGAAAACTTAAAATCAGAAAATAAAGATCCTACAGAGCAAACTTAAAATCAGAGAATAAAGATCCTACAGAGCATATTTGCTTTCAAGAACTAGTTATCAATCAACTATGACAAGTTTACTGTATTCCTCCCCAGAGATTGCCTTTTCCATCACTCTAATGGGTGTCAATTCCCCGAGATCACCACCCTCAAGGAAAAGAGTCATCAAATTCTTCAAATACCCACTAAGCATTGCCACACCCTTCTGTTGACCCAACACTGGAGTTGAATTAGAGTCGAAGGTTCCAAAACACAATCTCCGGCACATTCATGTATCCCTTCTCCCTAAACTTATTCCGTATCACCTGGTAATCAGTCTCCCATTCCTCAGCTGAGGCCGGCCTCGACTGATCGGCGTAACTGTAGCAACACTTTTTTGAAGCCTGGTTGAACTCCATATCACTAAACACAAAAAGGCGCTTTATCATTTGGTCTTCCTTCAATTTGCCATCAACTGCCACTTGCAATATTTGGTCAAACACCTTCTGAAAATTTGTTGAATATCCCCAGTCCATATCTTCAATGGATTGTGTTTTCGATCTCAGATTGTCACCTTCGATCTTGTGAAACTGAGGATCATTGCTGAAGGTGATAACTTTTCCTTTCCATGGATCTTGACTCATCTCCGACACTAACAAGCCAAGAGCTACAGCGACATCCATTGGTGTCCCATCCATACTACCAGACACATCCACAATTGCAAGACAATCACTTAGCTTCCCAATCTTGGACATATCATCTACCAGTCGCCTCCATTGCAGCTCCGCAACACTACAATCACCATCATCATCATTCTCCTCGTCCAAAGAAGCAATGATCTCATGAGGCAACAATGCACCAGCAGCAATCTTTGTCTCTCCTTTCTTAACACTCTCTAAATACAGATTGAACCTTTCTTCATCATGTTTCTCAAAAAAGCTCTTATACTTCTTCATAGCAAGAGATGAAACACGACGGCTCCCACATTTTACTACTCATATAAACTTCAGGCAATTCCAAAACTCCACGGAGAGGAACCAAACACTCTCGCCTCAACCTATCACGAATCCTATAAGCATAATGGCCTTCCTCAGCACCTACATACTCCGGACATGAACTACGGGGAAATATTCTTCTAGCAATACTTTCACATAAGAAAGTAGCCTTATCGAAAGACGAGTCTAAAGACGGACACCATTTAGAAGCTAAGGTAATCTTTCCAGTTTCACCAGAATTCAAATACTTCAAATCAGAAATCAAAACCTCAGCAAAAATCTCAGAAACTCTATCATGTAAGTTTCTATACTCAGTGTCATTGTTGTACCTCTCGAGTGCTCTTTTTGATACATCTATCCCCTTCTCCTTCTTATTCTGCTTCTTCTTTGGCTTTCCCCCCAAATCATCATCATCTTCTGAATCCGAATACGCCGGTACCGCTTTCCTTTTCTTCTGATGCGGATTCTTCTTATAAACACGTTTTCCAGTTTCTGGATCAACTGGATAACTGAATTTCTCAATCCTCCACTCATTCTTTCGTTCTGTTCGGATGGCAATCCCCTCGTGTAATCTAAATAAAATCTCAGGCAAATCTTTGAAATACCCAAAATCCCAAAATCGGCCATGGCTTTGAGATTAATAGCTAGGGTTTTAGGATGATTCTTGTGAAGCCATAACGCAGCAGCATAAAACCCTTCTTTATCTGATTTACCAGTACCTCTCACACCTCTCAAATTACATATCAGTTTCAAAGCTGTTAACGGATCATGTTTCCAATCTGATTCTAATCTTTGGGTTACGCTTTGGTGTGGTGTATCTGGGACTACATGGAAGTTGAAATTTGATAGAGAGGGATGATGAGGTGCAGAATTTCTGCTTAGTGGAGGATTCTGATCCATTCTCTGCGAATCCTCTGAGATGTGATAGAGAGGGATGATGAGGTGCAGAATTTCTGCTTAGATTGTTGAAATTTGAAACCATTAGATCTACGAAAGTTGAAGCAGGAGATGAATCATCTGCGCCGTTTTGGCGGTGGATAGATGGAGGACCAATGAGTTGAAATTCAGAAACAGCCATTGATGGAGAATTTGGGAAAAGAATTCGGGAGCCAAAGATATGAAGAAGTTTACTAGAGTTTTGTAACTCTAGTTTTTTTTTTTTGTTCTTGTGTGATGTACAACGTGGAGTACTATGTTCTTATATATAGGAGACGGGGTTAGACATTACTTGGGATCCAAGGAAAGGTTCAATAGTTTTTAGAATTTGAGACGGTTTCCTTTTTTTTTTCTTTCTTCCAGCCTGTTGGCCTATGCCGAGACCTATAGCGGTTTACTTCTCATAAAACAGGTGAGTTGTAAAGTTCGCTCCTTATTTTTCCTGTGTTTGGAGTGGGGGCAATTGCCCTCCCATGACCTTTGCTGGCTTTAGAAGCCTTAATTGTTGTTAGTATTTGTAGGGGCAGCATAGACCATGGGGGTATTTGGCCTCCTGTGACCCATGCTTGCTCCAGAACTGTTTAAATTGTTGATAGAGCCAGCCTAGACCATGGGGCAACTGTCCTCCCATGACCTATGGTGGCTCCAGAATCCTTTTAATTGATGTTGGTATTGGTGTGGTACCCCTATGGCTCCCGGGACCATTTAGTTATTGTTGGTGTTGGTTGATGCCGTTGGTGGCGGAGCCAACAGAAGCCATGGGGGCATTGGGTTCTGGCTCCAATAGCCTGTTTTTGCTGTTGTTCGCAGTGTGGCAGATTTTGGTGGTATATATATTTTATTTATTTATTTTGGTTCTGGCTCCAATAGCCTTACTGTTCTTGGTGTCATGCGTGTATTTACTACTTGAAGTATATATTTTTATTTATTTATTGCTATTATTTGATATGGATTTGAATATTTTGGTATTGGTATAGTTAATGCTGGTGTTGTGGCACTGAAGTGGGAGCAATAAAATACTAGAGAACTTAAAATTACTTCTTCCATGACTTCACAGCCAACAAAAATTATTCTGAAGGAGTTGAAAAGAAAAGGTATATAAAGTTCACCTTCTTTTGTGGCTTTATACTGCTCCTTTACAATCATTTGAGCTTGGCAAGCAAGTGATAGCAATGGGTAAATGATTTCCATAATTCGGAACTGTAGGATAGGAGGTTTATCTAGTTGGAGGCTGTGTGAGGGGTCTCATTTTGAAGCAAATTCCCAAGGATTTTGATATTATAACTCTGGCCGAGCTTAGACAGGTAGCTTACAGTTTTCATGTTTATCATCTTGTGTTGGTTCAAACACTTCAAATAAGATAGCTATGGTACTACAATAGTTGTGATGACTATGTTAACTTTTATTGCTATCTCGTAGGTAGTGAATACATTTACAGATTTGGATTCTGCAATCTAAGATCTTGATTTGTTTTTGAAATTTTAATTGCAAAATTTGATCATCTTAGAAGATTTTTCAATAGTTTCTTTATTAAGGAACTGAGAGGAGTTCAAAGTGGTTTGACTTTCCGACAATTTCTCTTAAAGAAATCCTGAATCAGGTCTTGCCAGCAATCCAGAACAATTTCCTTATGTTATGACTTATGTTTCATTTACTGAAAACATATGTTCCATCTATTTTAGAAGGTCATGACTAAATCTTCAAAAGTTAATCCAGCCACATTTTCATGGTGTGAAATAGTTGGACGATGGTTCCCTACCTGCCATGTGCATGTTGATGATACATTCATTGAGGTTTGTCCTCTTTTGTTCTCAGTGATTGGAATAATCGATAATGTTAATTCTTCTAGAGTTGTATTCACAAAATTATGATTCTCGTGTATAACAGGTATCAAATTTTAGCACTTCTAGTAGAAAAAGGTCCAGAGGTCTAGTGATATTCTCAGAAAATCTTGTGGTTGCAGGAGCGGGATTTCATTATCTGGAGGAATTGCATGAAACGGGATTTCACGATTAATGGGTAGTTACTATTTGACCTTTTCTATTTGAAGTTAGAGATTAGCACAGTTATTTGTGTCTTGAGTAAGTTTTTGTCTGAATTGGTTCATTGTGGATATGGTTTCTGAGTGCCACCGTTTTGTTCAGGTTGATGCTTGATCCATATGCAAATGTTGTCTATGACTATGTTGGAGGCATGGAAGATTCTAATGAAGCTAAAGTGTGCATGCATCTCTTTTGGTTTCTTCTCCCTTGAACTAGTGCAGATGTAGTTGCTTGTGCTTTTCTCATCTTAGTTATTTTGCTCTATAGGTTTGGACCGTGATACCTACAGAGTACATATATTTCTTTTCAGGAGGATTGTGGTAAGTATTGTATTTCTCCTTCTGGTATTGTTCATTAACAGTGAGTTTGATGTATTTATAACCCCTGTCTCAGTTACACCATGTTTTTATACTCACATAGTACATATCTGCCAAAAGATTAGCACCTAATGTCAGCATGTTGATTTTCAAAGTTCGCATTCTACAGGCAATCAGAATTGCAGCCCTCTTAGGGCTCCGTCTTATGAAGGAAACAGCATTTTCTTTGAAAGACTTGTATTGCTCCATACTGAGACTTGACAGTTTTTATGACACTTTACCACCGTCATTCAGACACTTCGCATCTTCTCAATTATAATAGTACCCATGCTTATCCTCAAGTTTTGCTTTTGCAACGCCACACACTAGGCACCTCATGGAAATGAATTACGTGCTGGCGTATGGAAGAAAAACCTCTTTTAGGCTACTTTGGAAGGTTGGGCTCCTGGAGATACTACTGCTGGTAAGAACATGGTTCTATTTCCTTCTTTAGAACATCGGATCTATGGGTCATTTGTTAAGAGTATATGGGTATTGTTTGACACTTGCTCCAGACAGGCAGCGTATGTTGTTACCCAAGGTTTTAGGAGATGTGATAAGAGATAGAACGTGCTTTTGGTAAGTTCTAGCATCCTACTTTTTTTCGGTCCTGTGTGGATATCTGCATTGGAAATCATTTATGTTGTGGAACTTGCAAACATGAGTTATAAGTTTAAGCTAGATATGGCAATGTGTAATACAACCACAGTCTTCCTAGGTTTGTCAATCATGATGCACAGCAGATGTTCTCCTATATCCATATTGCCTGGCTGAAAGCTTTGGGCATATAATTGATATAACTGTTTGATTTATTTGGCTGAAAGCTTTGGGCATATAATTGATATAACTGTTTGATTTATTTTTTATCTGCAGTCATTATTTGCTAAGCTGGATTAATTTTTGGCGGCTACCATCAGAGTTTCTGGTGAGTAATTGGACTGCTTAGCTTGCACTTGCTGTACCCAGATCATAGTTTCTCATGATATTTTAGGTTGTGGTACATACATATTTTTGTATTTGGTAGGCTGTTAAAATCTCATATAGGATTGCAATGTTAGTTTTCCACAAAGCATTAGCGGATAATCCTAAGGATCCTCTGGTAGTTGCCGCGTTTGCACTTGCAGTCCACAATGGTGGAAATAACCAGAAGCAATTGGCATAGCAAGGTCGATAACTAGACGTTTGGATTCTGAATAGATGTTGCAGGTTTAGTTAGTAAAAAATTGCATTTGAGACAGATGACGGACAAAGCGTTTGTCTCTCAAGGAATGGCTCAGTAGCCTCAAACTACCTACTCCGATCTGGACAAAGCGTTTGTCTCTCAAGGAATGGCTCAGTAGCCTCAAACACCCTACTCCGATCTGGTTAGTACTGTACTTGGTGCTCTTTCTCTCTTTTGTTCAATCTCTGTTTTTTGTTTCTGTTGAACTGTCAAATATCTTAAACATAGATGGTTTTCTGTGTTTAATGAAGGCAGGTAATTATCCCATTAGACAGAAGGGGGAATATGATCGGTTCCAAGTGTTTAGCCATGGGAAAGCTTGAGGGGCTCAATATGTATTTGTGAGGGTTGTCTTTATCTTGAATATCAAAGATCTTTTTTGTTTTTTTTTTTGGTATGAATATCAAAGATCAAAGACAATCACGAAATGCGAAGAAAATATAGATTGTTAATACAGTAAGATAAAAAATTATTCAACTTCTGTGAAAAACTCGTTCTCATCTCATCTAATGGAATTTAAAATTGCTTTTAATATTCTGCATAATTTGAAAATTTAAAATCGGAGAATAAAAGATCCTACGGAGCATATTTGCTTTCAAGAACTAGTTATCAATCAACTACGACCAGGCTACTGTATTCCTCCCCAGAGATTGCCTTCTCCACCACACTAATGGGTGTCATTTTTTGGGACCATGGTTTTTTTGAGGGGACCATGGTTTCAATTTTAGTAGGACATTTAGAAGTAAAGTGAAGCCATTCCTTATCCACATATTTTAGTTAATGACCAAAATACCCTTATATTATTTTATTTGTATTTTTTTAAAATAATTTTTTTGAATTTTTTTTTTAAAATAAAAAAATTATTTTTTTTTTTCAATTTTTTTTTTTTTCTAATTAGCTTTGGTTTAACAAGTACAAATTCTCGCAAAAATCGATTAAAAATCATCAAATTAGTTTTGAAATGTTAGTTACAGAGTATTGTTCGGTTAGGAGTAGTTTAAAAAAACTCTAGTTTTCTAACCGAACTTCCTGAAACATAGAACACCAAGAACACGTCGGTTAGAACGAAAAATTTCCTTGCAAACCGAACTATGAGTTCGGTGCGTTCGCAAATGTTTTAGAAATTTTGTACCTAACAGAACTTTGAGTTCGGCCCGTTTGCAATTTTTTACTTAACCGAACTCCTATCTGTAAATACATTGAACAGGGTTCGGTTATATTCATAAAAATCTTTGCTGCGTTCGCAAAAGTTTTAAAATTTTTGTACCTAACCGAACTTTGAGTTCGGTCCGTTCGCAATTTTTTACTTAACCGAACTCTTATCTGAAAATACACTGAACAGGGTTCGGTTATATTCATAAAAATCTTTGCAAACTGAACTGAAAGTTCTGTGCGTTCGCAAAAGTTTTAGAAATTTTTTACTTAACCGAACTCCTATCTAAAAAAACTTTTATATATTTTCTCTTAGCCGAACTTTAAGTTCGACTAGATTCATTATTTTCCCCCTAACCGAACCACATACAAAAAAATACAAAAAATTAAAAAAAAAATTAAAAAAAAAAAATTAAAATTTTGAAAAAAAAATAATTGAAAAAGAAATTAAAAAATTAATTTTATTTAATTAATTAAAGGGTAACTTAGTCATCTTCACTTTTTAGGTCACCCCTTGTAATCATAGGGAAGATGGCCTAATCAAATCATGGTCCCCTCAAAAAAATCATGGTCCCCAAAAAATGGTTCCAAGGAAAAGAGTCGTCAAATTCTTCGAATACCCACTAAGCATTGCCACACCTTTCTGTTGACCCAGGACCGGAGTTGCTTTAGAGTCTCGAAGGTTCCAAAACACAATCTCCGGCACATTCTTGTATCCCTTGTCCCTAAACTTGTTTTGTATCACCTGGTAATCAGTCTCCCATTGGGCAGCTGGATCCAACCTCGGCTGGTTGTACTCGTAGTAATTGTAGTCCCTATACACCCTTGAAGCCTAGTTGAACTCCATATCGTTGAACACAAAAAGGCACTTTATCATCTGCTCTTCCTTCAGCTTGCCATCAACAGCCACTTGCAGTATCTGGTCAAACACCTTCTGAAAATCTGTTGAATCTCCCCAAGGCATTCCCTTGATGAATTCTGTTTTCGATCTCAGATTGTCACCTTGAATCTTGTGGAATTGAGGATCAGTGTGGAAGGTGATAAGTTTTCCTTTCCATGGATCTTGACTCATCTCCGACACTAACAAACCAAGGGCTACAACAACGTCCATTGGTGTCCCCATCATACTACCAGACACATCCGCAATTGCAAGACAATCACTTAGCTTTCCAATCTTGGAAAAATCATCTATCATTCGTCTCCATTGCAGCTCAGCGACATTACAATTACAATCACCATCTTTATCCTTCTCATCGTCCAAAGAAGCAGTGATCTCATGAGGAAACAATGCACCAGCAACAATCTTTGTCTCTCATTTCTTAACACTCTCTAAATACTGGTTAAACCTTTCTTCATCATGTGCTTCAAAAAAGCTCTTATACTTCTTCATAGCAACAGATGAAACACGATTATACAACAACGACTCCCACATTTTAGAACTCATATAAACTTCAGGAAATTCTAAAACTTCACGGAGAGGAACCAAATACTCTTTCCTCAACCTATTACGAATCTTATAAGCATAATGGCCTTCCTCAACACCTTCATACTCTGGACATGAACTACGGGGGAAAATTCTTCTAGCAATGCTTTAACATAAGAGAGTAGCCTTATCGAAAGATGAATCTAAAGACGGACACCATTTAGAAGCTAAAGTAATTTTTCCATTTTCACCAGAATTCAAATGCTTCAAATCAGAAATCAAAAACTCAGCAAAAATCTCAGAAACTCTATCATGTAGGTTTTTATACTCGGTGTCATTGTTATACCTCTCGAGTGCTCTTTTTAATACCTCTATCCGCTTCTCCTTCTTATTCGGTTTCTTCTTCTTTGGCTTTTCCAACAACACCTCATCTTCCCAAACCTCATCTTCTGAATCTGATGAATACGCCGGTACCTCTTTCGCTTTCTTCTGATCCAGATCAACTGGATAACTATATTTCTCAGTCCTCCATTCGTTCTTTAATTCTGTTCGGATGCCAATCCCTTCGTGTAATCTAAATAAAATTTCAGGTAAATCTTTGAAATACCCAAAATCAGCCATGGCTTTGAGATTAATAGCTAGGGTTTTAGGATGATTCTTGTGAAGCCATAACGCAGCAGCATAAAACCCTTCTTTATCTGATTTACCAGTACCTCTCACACCTCTCAAATTACATATCAATTTCAAAGCTGTTAACGGATCATGTTTCCATGCCGATTCTAATCTTTGGGTAACGCTTTCGTGTGGTGTAGTGGGAACTACATGGAAGAAGAAATCAAGCAATGGATTATCACTTGAAACATATGTTGTTGATCTATTTTCCGTGAATCCTCTGAGATGTGATAGAGAGGGATGCTGAGGTGCAGAATTTGTGCTTAGGTTGTTGAAATTTGAAACCATTAGGTCTATGAAAGCTGAAGCAGGAGATGAATCAGGGACTGTTGAATTTGTGTTTTGTTTTGGTGATGAAGGAGTTTGGCGGTAGATTGATGGAGGACCAATGAGTTGAAATTCAGAAACAGAGGAGGATGATGAAGAGGAATCGGTGGTGGAAACAACCATTGATGGAGAATTTGGGAAAGAAAGATGGAGAAATTTGTGTATGAAAAATTTATGGAGAATTTTCTACTAGAGTTTTGTAACTCTAGTTTTTTTCCTCTGTGAGTGATGTACAACGTGGAGTACTATGTTCTTTTATACAGGCCATTACTTGGGATCCAAGGAAAAGTTTAGTAGGTTCTAGAATTGGTGGAGGAGGAGGTTAGGCATTAATTGGGATCCAAAGAAAGTCAGTTTTCACAATCAGAGGCGCTTTCGGAAAAAAAGAGTGGAGGCGGTTGTGAGACCCAAGTGAGACCCAAATCTCCAGCCTATTGGCAAGAAGAACGCACTACTGTCCTATGCCGAGGCGGTGGCGGAGGCAGCCGGAAGCAAGGGTATGCAATTGCACACCCAGCCCAGCTCACTTTTAAGCCTAAATTTTAAAAAAAATTGGAGTTGCAAGCCCATTTAAACATACTTGCTACCCCTAAGAATATTTTTCTCCCCATAGACAGATTTCTAGCTCCGCCTCGACCTATTGCAGTTTACACCTGTTGTAGTATAATTGACGTTTTAGGGGTAGGGTCTAACCTTTTTTTTTTCCTTCTGACATATATATAACGGAGAACCGACCGATTAGAGGTGGGATACAAGGGCTGGGACAAATACGGGAAAGGAGGCGGCGTCTTTCCTCACCGAGGATAAACAGGGGCGCATTTTTGGTGAAGTTTCGGGTGAACGTTGTTGATACATGAAAAATATTCCCCCTTAGCCGGCCTAGTGCGCCCCCAAAATGGAGGCAAACCCCACATGAAACATGGGGACTTGGGGACTAAAGCCCAAGTCCACTAAAAAAGTATCCGACAAGGGAGGAATTAATAGGAAAGAAGGAGGTTGTATTAGAGAATGACATTAGTAGTACTCCCTCCGTCCCTATTATAAAGGCGGAGTTTTGAAAATTTGTAGTCCCATTAGATAGGTGGATTTTCAATTCCAAGATGGAATTTTCCATTGATTACCCTTATTTATTATAGGTAGTTATCACCACAAATAAGTTAATGTTTATAATGTTGGAAATTGTACAAAGGGTAAAATAGGAAAGATGATGGATATGTATGAAATCAAAATGTTTTCTTATTCTAAAAGAAACCCACTTCTCCGCCTATATATTGGGGACGGAGGGAGTAATTAAGGAGTTTTAGGACATGTGGCATGATATCATAAAAAGAAGGGCTTTTGAAAAGTCTATATAAAGAGGCATGGAATACAATGGAGGGGATCCTTTTTGTCCTCTCTCTCCCCCCCTCTCTCTCTCTATACTCTTGGAAAAGTAAGGTCATTTGGTTGGCTAGGACGGGTAGAACCTCAAACCGAAAATCACCCCTAAACATTTGGCGACCACCCCGGAGGCTCGCGCCTAGTCCAACCGTCCAATTCCCATGACATTCAACATTTTTTTTTACGACATCTTTTCCTTTCTGGTTGGTTACACCCCACTGAAGCGCTCACATTTTCCCGCTTACACCTTCCACCGCGTTTTAGCTTGTCAACAATCCCAAACCACCGCCCGTTCATCAAATAGAAGCTACGATCGCTGTGATGAGATGCAGCTGCAATGCCATTTATCTCCGCTCCTATGACTGTACCAAACCCCACCAGTACTACTCGTGCTCATTAGACAGTTTTCATCGTCAAGTTTGAAGACTTCTTCTCCCAAATCATGTCCGCGCTCATGGTTATTGCCGTGATCGACAGACACAAGCGCCTTCCCCTTTTTTTCTCACCCCTGCGTGAACCAACAACGCTTCAACACAGCAACACAATCTAATCACCACAGCGCCGTTTTAATCTTCTTCTCGGATCATACTTGATTATATCTGCTCAAGCTTAATTTCCCTGAGGGGGAGTCCAACGGCAGACGAGTTTCAACATCAAATTCTTAACGGAGTATTTAGTTGCAAAGACTCGGTATGCCATCGTTCGAACGAGTTTATGGCTGACAAAGGAAGTTTGCGGAAGATATTACCAACAAAGGAAAACATAAGTCTAAATTTTTCTTCTCATGCAATCTTAATTTTATGATTTTTCTACGATGAAAAGAAAATTTTGAGAAAAACCCATCAAATATTTTCAAGATATAATTAACCTAAAATTCTGGCGAGGTTCTTAAATGTGAATTCATTGAAAAAGTTGTTTTAATCGTTATGTTTCAGCTCTGGATATAATAAGGCTCCCAGTTACTGATCGATTGTGACATCTAATCAAAATTTCCCTTTGTCTTTGGCAGCGCTTCATAACTTCAAACAATGAAGACGAGGGTGTTATAACAGTTCATGAGGATATACTGATGGGAAGAGCTCGCTTGAACTCAAGAGTTCTCCATCGATACAATAGCTCCATTAGAATTAGAGCTCCGACTCGCCTCTAGCTATTGTGTTGATTATGAACGCGGCAGTAACTCGAGTAGGCGAGCCACCACTCCGACTGCAATAGTCAAATCATGGCAGCATCCGCGTAGGCTAAGAGATAGTCGTGGAGACCACTAAGCGGGAGTATTATAAAGCGTTAAAGTGCCAGGTCTATCTTCACATCAGTTAGCAGTGCAGTGTTTCAGTGATCATTTTGTTGGCAGACGGAAGTTCAGAACAAAGCTCTGTTTTCTTAAGGCATTCTCGCCCAGCTGCTCTCTGCTCGTGTACACTTCTTACTGTTCCGCTTGTACCTATATGCACTGCCAGCGCAATCGTCATCCCAGCGTATTAAGACGGTCCTAAAGACAAATTTTAGCCAGAAATGAACCAGTCAAGTTTAGCTATAGCAGTAAACGTCGTCAATGAAGCGGCAATCAACTAATCAGATCACTTTACCAAGAGGTCACTATGGCAAGAAACTTCTTGAAGCGTCTTCCATGAATAAGCACTACAACAGTACAAGAACCCGGTTAAATATTGTGAAGCCGAGGAGACGTGTAGGACGCGGAAGCAATTAAGTTCAAATGCCTGACCATCGATCCCCTCACAAGTTTTAAGATCAACAAAGTAGAGGAGAATCACGAGATCCGCACATAGTCACAAGGTGGCTCTAGCTACAGTGGATTATAGAGAGCTACAAATATGGTATTATCTATCAAGTTATGAGGCGCGTGTGTACCCTTCACCTGCTGTACAACAATCGCAACTTGTAGTCTTTTGATTGAAGAGGGGGTCGTGTAGTTGGAAAGGGAAAGCGCCGCGTGCTAGACAAAAAAGGTGACGCGGCTCCAGCTCCGAGCACCACATATCGGTACCTCTTGGCCTCATCCATTTTTCTAAAAAAAAAACTGCCACATAGTTACTTAATTCTATGATAAGTCCATGTTATTTTGCATGTGCTCGTGACTCATTTAGGTAAAGAATATATTTGCATATTTTATTCGGGGCGCAGATCCTCTGTACCCAAATTTCTCTGTGCCCTCTGTACCTGCCAATTAGTTTGCGACACGTGTGCTTAACAGTTTCATTAATTACGTGAGTGTTTACATGGTGTTAACGGCGTTTCCATTAGGTTCCAAAAAAAAAAAACAAAAACAAACAGTCCGTGTTCTCCTCTAACAGTTCTTTCTTTTTTCCTCGTCGTTGCTTTCTTCTAAAACTATTTAGAGAACTTAATCCTAAAAACCCAACAGTAAAAAGTTCCAACTAAAACCTTATTTTACTAGAAGGCTTGGAATTCAGAATAAACCCCCCCAAATCCTTAATCATATGGAAAAACCATTGTGCTTCAATTCAGTTCTTCGAATACGAAGAAAGTGGAAACAAAAACCGTCTGTTTCCGAACCTAAAATTATACTCATCATGCTTTTGATTGGATGGGATAAAACCCTTAATAGATTAATCTCTCAACATCGTTTTTTTTTTTTTTTTAATTCTCGTACTTCCCCTTAATCACAATCTTTCTTGTTTTACATAAAAACTCACAACAATCTTTGGGTTTGGTTCTATGGATCTTTTCTTACATAATCCTTTAATTTAGAACGCGAAATTGGGGATATAAAAAGGAATTGGGGGATATAAAAAGAAATTTTCAAAACCTATTTTAGTTTTAATCAAATACTTCATGATAGTTATTGATTTTGAAAGACATTTCATGAACTACATTGCATGGTTTTTGCTTAAATTTCTATGCGGGAACATGATGAAAAGTATAAGGAAACTTCAATTTTTTTCACTTGACAGCAAGATTGATAGATTTTATCGAGCAAAATGACCCATTTTTTTGGTTCTTCAAACACTTCTTCATTTTAAGCGATGTAAAAAAATATTCCGTTTTGAGTTTTTTCCGGTTTTAAGAGACACTTTCACAAGTAGTTAATTTCGAGCAAAGACCTTTTAAGAGATAAGTATGTTGCTTAAATTTCTATGCCTAAGACATGATGAAAAGTATCCAGAAACTTCAATTTTTTTTTTTTTCACTTGACTACCGCATTGATAGATTTTATTGAATCTTGATTTAGTTTAGATTGAATGTTAGTTACCAACCAACACATTAATGGTCTTCATCAATTTAAAATCTTCATCAATTAGGCATGGTCTTCATCACTTGCAAAGATGATCTTCATCAAAAATTAAAAAAAAAGAAAAATTGCTTTCCAAGTGAGGAGCCAAACAGATTAGAATTTGAAAGGGAATGGGGAATATTTGGGTTTGACTGAAAGTGATTAATAAGAAGTGGAGATGGAAATGGGGGATATGATTTTGTTTTTTGATTTTAAGTTTTTTAATTTTTATTTTGAGGAAGGGTATTTTAGTATTTTCATACCCAAAAATCAAAACCATGGGTTGGGAGAAGGAAATAATATCCCCAATTCCTTTTTATATCACCACATATCGGTACCTCTTGGCCTCATCCATTTTAAGAGGAATTATATATATAGAAATTATACATGAATAGAATCCAATTAGTAAACTTAAATTCTATGTAATAAGTCCATGTTATTCGCAATGTGCTTGTGACTCATACAGAGGGTAAAGAGAAATATATTTGCATATTTTTATTCGAGAGGCATCTCAACAGTTTATATAAAGTATGAAGCGTAAATGGGGGAGACGCGAGTCTCCTAGTCACATGACCCACATGTATACGATTTTAGTGCATATTAATTAAATCTGTGATCAGCCATTATTTATGCTAGGTGCTTGGCTGAACAACATTTCTCAAGTACTTTATTATGTCTTTCCACTTTTTCGTAAAATATCTCCCTCTAGTCGCCAAAGATTTACTAGCCGATCAAAGCATATACCATCTGGTTACATGTTATATAACGTATTGTGTGAAATTTGTATACTGACACCCAGACGCATGTATAGGCTACCATCTTGGGAAAAAAACTATGTATAAAGCGCCTAATATTTCATATGCCTCGATATTATCTTGTTGTGAAATCCATGATCTGCTATGTGATGTAATTTTGAAGTTGTTTGTAAAGTGGTAAGAAAGATGTCGTTCCTCTCAGACTTGTGAAGGATTTTTTTAGATTCAAATAAAACTAGAAAACTCAAAGAAGGTTGTTATCAAGATTATAAAAAGCACTGAGACTCAGGTTTCCACTATTTTCCAACTTTTATGTGATTCAATATTAATAATTATCATGCAATTCATACATTCAATTGATTCTTAAATATTGCCAATAGTAGATTTTCAAAATCTTTGGTTGTTAATCTCAAGCATGGAACATCAAGAGCCCTAAGCTAAGCATGCACCATCAAGTGAAAACACAACGAGTTAGCAAAAATCATTATTTCAATTTCGATTCAATGCAAATAATCATAAAAAGAATTGCAGAAATTAATTAAATAAATATTACCACATATTTGTTGGAAAAATAGCTTCCTCCGTCGCCTCAGCAAAGTGGTTTAGCTCCTCATATTAATCACTTGCTCAAAATACATGTTTATGGTTCAAAAGTTGTTTAAAAGAGTGAAAAGTAATAACACAGACTGTTTGCAACGGTGTATCGGCGTTACAGAGCAGCTGTTACGATGAAACTGTTACAAAAACTGTTGTAAACACTATTGCTTTGTCGCTGATTTTAAGACCCCAAAAACGACTGTCCTGAGTGGCCTTTGTTCTTCGTGTTCTTCCTTCTACACCAGCAGAACTCGATTTCCTGCAACTCCTCCTGTCGATCTCTGCCGTGTTCTAAACTTCCCCTAACTCCTTGTAAACTTCAATACCCTTCTCTGGGACTCGAGCACACCTTTTATACACCTCCAAACCCTCCAAAACCCGATTAAATTTCTTCTTTTCTTTCCGTGGAAGTCACGGCAATAATCTCTTCTAAAATCTTCTCTACGCGTTTTCGAGCCGTACAGGTCACTCCAATCCCTTTATTAGATTGATATGAATCTCAGGAAGGATTATCTTGCCTCAAATCTCCCGTAACTGCCAAATATAACCAAACCAAAATCCCGTGAAACTTCACCTCCCTGTTTTGCCTCAACCCGACTTATCCAGCCCATTTCCTTCGATCTAATCAATAGTACCACCCCTGTTATGATATAAAAAGTCCAGCCCACCAAAATTCCGAGATTTAATCTCTTTAAATCCTCCCAAAAATTCGAACACTGTGCTGCTACAATTTTCCCGCCATTTTTGATATTTGAATTGTTGAAGATGGTGTGCCCCTTATCCTCTGGTGGGGTGCGAATAGTAGCTGCCTTGGGGTGTCCTGGGGGTGCCCCTTAGTAATTTGGGTACCCCTTATCCGTAGTGAGGGTCCGAATAGTATGTGTCCTCCGGGCACAACTTTTCGAGACGATTTTTTCCAAAAATGTTTATTGGCCAAAAATACCTACACACACATAAAACACCATAATAAGTACAAAAAATGAGCACTATCAATATAAAGAATCGAGACAAATTAGACACAAAAATGTGTCTATCAAATACCCCAAACCTATTATTTTCTAGTCCTCGAGCAAAAATAAAATAAAAATAAAATCCTAACTCACTGTCGCAGGCATCGTCGATTGCATTTAGCGTATGCAATAAGCCTTTAAACCCCTAGGTGGCCCTAGTGGCCGAGTTATAGTCTCGGCAGGGTTTACCAGAGGTGTACCCACAAAACCTTTATACTCCATACCCTAACTATCTACGCAGAACCTTGGAAGGCACTAAAGAATCTCCTTGGTTGGCATACTTATTGACTACATGAGGAAGTACCCTGATGCGAAATTCCAATTGCTGTACACGAGTTTGCACTCAAGCATACTAAAATTCATATATAAGTGACAGAGCTCTACTCAGATAGTTTTTGGACATCATAACCGGAGTCAACCAATCACATGGAAAGATTAAGAATATGGATGAGAAAAACGTAGATGGTTTTGATGTTGAATAAGGTGAACGTTGTTTCTCATATACGTAAGAAGGCCTTTGCCAAAATAAACCTATCCTAATGGGTGAGATACTAGTCGACTAATATCAACACACCGGCATATACAAGGGAACCAGTGGTCGATAATCCTAACTCTAGGCCAACACAACTGGCATATACAAGGGTTCCAGTGGTCGACTTTATTGAATTTATTCCGGTTGGTCTGATGGTCTGGTCTCAATTTTTTTTTTTTTTTGTATCTCAATCACTCTATTTCACCCTAGCAGTGGTAACAACTTGAATCGTGAGCCCCACCTAATCACTTAGACAAACATATTTTAAAGAAAAAAATAAAAATAGAAGTGAAAAGGATTCAACGAGATATGGCGAAACTACCATGTTTTTTCTTTAATTCTAACACCCGAGCTCTGTGCTTTTATGAATAGACTCTTTAGATGTTTCCATCTAATTAGATTGGTTCCTCAACTCCTACAACCAAAATGCTTCCATCCACTTAGATTGGTTAGTGCCATCCTTAATAAGCATAAATTTCTAGGCTCTGGAGTTTAACAATGCAACTAAAACTTTCTCCCATACCCCCAAACTTAAATCTAACATTGTCCTCAATGTTCTAAAGATAAAATTAAAAGCATGAACAAGGAGAAACTGTTACCATTTGAAGCAAAAAAGATAAGGAAAGATATTACCGTGTCGCATGAATATTGGGTTACCTCCCAAGAAGTGCTAAGTTTTAACGTCTTCAGCCAGACATTACGTACCCATAAAATGGATAATTACCCTTTCAAATCGTATATCAATAGTCGAAACAATTGTGGATCATCAAAATCAATTAAAACTGCCACAATTATGAGACAACTGCACCAAATCAGAAAAATGAACAGATAGAGCACATCCTCATCCAAGATTTCCTGCAAGACAACTGGGTTTTTCTGTGGTGCCCACTTGGGCTTCATATGAGTGTCTTGATAAACGGATTTACCCAAATAACGAGTCTCAAATAGCTGGATTTCCCCATGGATAGTATCAGGAGGATCGGGTTCTGGACTCGGAAGAGACTCAGGTAATACCTCAGACACACTAGGCTCGAGTCCCAAGTTAGGGACTTCAAATAGGGATACTTGACGATTACTACCCCCAAACTTAGAATTTTCGGTGTCTCTAGATAGACTAGTCACAAGATTCCTAATTTCTAGACCATTAGGTTCCTGAAAAAGGTCAATTGCTTTCTCTAATTTATAATCAGGTGGTTCATCCTCTAAATGCATATGAGGCACACAAACTGTAGGACTTATATGTTTCATATCCTCTATGGGCAACCCTAAAGTTTCCTTATTGTCTTGAAGTACGGTCCTTTGGACTACTCTCATGATCACTATCCAAATCGGAAGCTATAGGCAAAATCTCAGATGGGCCTAAAAATGCATAATTAGGGTCCAACTTAGGAGGATCTCTAGGCTCTTCGAAACAAGGGCTTAAGGTAGATTCGGTAGCTAGTAATGGTTCGAACCTAGCTTTCCATTTATCGGTATCTAACATAGGAATAGAATCCAACAAAGCATTTACTTGTTCAATGTTGCTATCATCGTCAAAATCCATGCTAAAATGGGCTAGGCAACTCTCTAATGGATCTTCCAATATGATGTTTGGTAATGACTCCTGAACTAAGGTTCCTATCATGTTCACCTCTTCAATGCACGTGTCATCTAGCTCAGAATGCAGCTTATTGACATTAAAAATATTCAACTCAATAGTCATATTACCAAAAGATAGATTCATAATACCATTTCGACAGTTTATGATCGCATTAGACGTAGATAAAAATGGGCGACCTAAAATCACAGGTGTCTGGTTCTCTCGGGTCGGGGACAGGGTGGGTATCTAAGACCACGAAATCCACAGGATAAATAAACTTGTCGGCCTCAATAAGAACATCTTCTATCACACCACGAGGAATTTTAACAGACCTATCGCCTAACTGCGGTGTTATCTTGGTAGGTTTCAATTCACCAAGTCCTAGCCGTAAGTACACATGGTACGGCAAAGAAGTTCACACTAGCTCCTAAGTCAAGTAAAGCTTTATCTACCCGATGTTTTCCTATCGTGCAAGCAATGGTAGGGGCACCTGGGTCTTTATATTTAGGAGTTGTGTTGTTCTGAATGATCGAACTTACATGACTAGCTAAAAAGGCTTTTTTAGGGACATTAAGCTTGCGCTTTCGCGTACACATATCCTTAAGGAATTTTGCATAAGCCGGAAGTTGCCTAATTGCTTCTAGTAACGGAAGGTTTATGGTAACTTTCTTAAAAACCTCCATTATGTCATTAAAGTTGGATTGATTTTTTGTTGGTACTAATAGCTGGGAAATGGGGCTCTAGGCATAAAATAGGGCCTCTCAGAACCGAATCGGCATCATCGAGAGATTTTATCGTCCCCCGCCTATGGATGGTCCCGAGGGTGAACTACAATATGCTCACTATCGGGCATGATTACGATTGTCTACTACTTTACCACTCCTAAGGGTTCTAATTGAATTCAACTGATGTGATGGTTTTTCACCTACTTCATGAACTCCTCTAGGGTTGGGATTAGTTTGACTAGGGAACCTTCCGTTATCTCTTTCACTTAAAGTCTTAGCTATTTGACCTATTTGAAGTTCTAACTTAGCAAGAGTCTGAGCATTAGTTTGAAAATTCTGCTTGGTTTCCTGTTCAAAACTAACTTGGCAAGAGTCTGAGCATTAGTCTGCAAAAGGTCCCAGGAACGCCAAAGGCGCCTGGTTGACTGACAAAAGGTTCCGGGAATGCCAAAGGCGCTCGATTGACTGAAAAAAGGTCTCAGGATAGCCAAAGGCACCTGATTGACTGAAAAATTTACAAAAGGTCCCGGGGATGCTAAAGGCGCTCGGTTGACTGACAAAAGGTCTCAGGATAACCAAAGGCACCTGATTGACTGACAAATTTACAAAAGGTCCCGGGGATGCTAAAGGCGCTCGGTTGACTGACAAAAGGTCTCAGGAAAGCCAAAGGCACCTGATTGACTGTCAAATTTACAAAAGGCTACGGGATGCATAGACACCCAGTCGGTCACAGATACAAAAAGGCCCCAAGATGGGTCACAGATATACAAAGAAGGCGACGGGTTGATATGCTCATCCGATCGGCCACAGATATGCAAAAAGGCCCCAAGATGGGTCACAGATATTAAAAAAAAAAAAAGAGAGAGAGAAAATGCGACGGATCGATATGCTCATCCGATCGGCCACAGATATACAAAAAGGCCCCAAAATGGGTCACAGATATACGAAAAGGCCCCAAGATGGGTCACAGATATACAAAGAAGGCGACGGGTTGATATGCTCATCCGATCGGCCACAGATATGCAAAAAGGCCCCAAGATGGGTCACAGATATTAAAAAAAAAAAAAAAAAAGGCGACGGATCTATATGCTCATCCGATCGGCCACAGATATACAAAAAGGCCCCAAGATGGGTCACAAATATACAAAAAGGCCCCAAGATGGGTCACAGATATACAAAGAAGGCGACGGGTTGATATGCTTATCCGATCGGCCATAGATATGCAGAAAGGCCCCAAGATGGGTCACAGATAACAAAAAAAAAAAAAAAGCGACGGATCGATATGCTCATCTGATCGGCCACGGATATACAAAAAGGCCCCAAGATGGGTCACAAATATACGAAAAGGCCCCAAGATGGGTCACAGATATACAAAAAGGCGACGGTTTGCTCCGCGCATCTGATTGGCTACAGAAAAGGGGGAGCGTGTTTTCCTACATTGGAAAAAGAAAGGAAAGGGAGGGGCGAAGCATATGGACTTACCTCCATTACAAGGGGTTCACCTCTGAAGGCGTGTTTTGCCTACCCAAACATAATCACGAAGAAGACGCACCCATCCCCACAAAGGCGAAACACCAAACGCTGCGTTCCATTGAAAATAAAAGAAGGGAGTAGGCGCGCTCTAATATTGCCAAACGAAACACTTCGCCTATCCAAGAACACTGGGACTACCCGCACAAGTTTAGCCGGCTATCAACGCACGAGAACGGGCAGTATCTACATCCATAGTCTCCACCTTTAAACGAGCGCCTACTCACAAAACACTCATGCTCGTCATAAGTTTTACGCGCCTATAATGGATCCCCTAAGAGACCCCAATATGACCACCTCTTCCTTCAACACTAATAAGCGCACTAGTTCACTCCGAAGGTGGGATGGAGATATAAGCGCATATAAGATTTCCAGGGTCAAGGTATATCCAAGAAGCTGTGGATCGCTCAATCAGAGAAATAAAGATGACAACTAGATATGGGGCATCCTATAGTGGGGACTTTAGGATGGCATCATCAGAGGACAATGACTACTGTTGAAAAGTAGAACTTAAGATAAGGCATGATGTGACTACCGGGTCTTTTGACAATTGACCCAGTAGTCAGGGGACTAATGTTGATACATGAAAAATATTCCCCCTTAGCCGGCCTAGTGCGCCCCCAAAAGGGAGGCAAACCCCACATGAAACATGGGGACTTGGGGACTAAAGCCCAAGTCCACTAAAAAAGTATCCATAAGATGGAAAGGACAAGGGAGGAATTAATAGGAAAGAATGAGGTATAATTAGAAAATTATATTAGTAGTAATTAAGGAGTTTTAGGACATGTGGCATGATATCATAAAAAAATGAGCTTTTGAAAAGTCTATATAAAGAGGCATGGAATACAATGTAGGGGATCCTTTTTTCCCTCTCTATATCTCTGTCTCTCCCTTACTACTCTTGGAAAAGTAAGGTCATTTGGTTGGCTAGGACGGGTAGAACCTCAAACTGAAAATCACCCCTCAACAAACGTTACATCACTTTTTTTTTTTTTTTGTAAGTTGTAATTTATTCAATAAAACCGAACTTATATATTTTGGGATACCAAGGGAGCCTTATCTCCTAGAGACCTAAGAGTTGAAGACTGTAAACGGAGGATATCCTCTATGTGATTAGGAACCTATGAAATGACAATAGTCCCATATCGCTAGAATCCGCTTAATTAACTTAAATATAATATGGAAGGGCCGCTCCACTCATTGCCAATTGGTTTTGAGTTTGATGCCCGTAGACTTTAACTTGGTATCAGAGCGAAGCCCCAGACCCAAACTTACGTACGCCGGCTGTAAGTCGAGTTACTAGGCGAAGTGTTTAACTGATTTTGTCACTTGTACACCCGGGTTGTAGGCCGATACTGGCCGAGGTGTGTACACATGTTCTTGATTGACTGGTTACTCGTACGTAGGTCCACGTGGTACGCCGAGTGACTGGCCTTACACGTGAGAGGGCGTGTGAAAGGACAATAGTCCCACATCACTAAATATAATATGGAAGGGCCGCTCCACTCATCACTAAATATAATATCTAATTATTCATATAACCGAAATTTCGATTTCTGTGACAAAAGTTTATTAATTCATTTCTATTGAGAGAAAATGAAAGAAGTTTCGGATACAAATAGGAAATAAACAGAAATATCGGTATATGTGAAATGAAACCGATCGTATCTTTTTTATTTCGATTTAATAAAGACAACAACTAAATGAACTCTAAATGAAACTGACACTTTAAATGTGAAACTAAACTAAACTGGAAATAAAAATTGAATTACATCTCTTTAAAGGAAAACAATTAGAGTTGGCTTACTCCATTATCTTCTGAATCATCTACTCTGATTATTGAAATGACAAGGGTACCACCATACCACAATCTTTTCGGTATCAACCTACTCAATTGATTCCCACTAATGATCGATCACACACAAATCTTTTGCAATAACTTTAGTTTCGTCTTTGTTTTTAGAGATTTCTGGATGAAAGAACTTTGCAAGGATAAACGTGTTGTTTTTCGTACAAGTGTTTCATTATTATATCCAATACCACACATGTTCCCAAAAGACTTTTGTCTATAAAGCGCAATCGAAACTTTACTAGAAATCCTAGAGAGACGTTGTAAGTCACCTTTTAAGATGTCAATTTCTCTATATTTTAGCACAATGGTGTTGGAGAATTTATCCCATACATTCTCTAACTTTTGAGACTTATCAGACAACGAACATTCTAAATTTTAAAGTTTGCTTTTCAACATAATATTTTCGTTGCTGATTCTATAAGTTTAGCTAGACATTCTGTGAGTAATTTGTCAGACTCTTCAGAAGTATTACTGCTAGATTCAGCAAAGAACGCATCATAGTATGACATTCCTTCATAGGTTTTATCCTTAGGTATATCATCAAGAGTCTAGTGATATGCTTTATTTTCTTTGTAGAATATTTTAGTGGGATAATTTCTAGAAATATATCCAAAACTATGACATCCGAAGCATTGGATTTCATCATCATCTTTAGAAATGATTTCTTTATAGGTTGAAGAAAAAGGATCTAGATAATGGTTTGTTAAAGATCTGTCTGTCTCTCTTCTTTGTTAGAAGGTCTTTAACACGTTGTGTGAGGAGTGACACCGTTGAATTATACTTATCTTCAACAATTAACTCATCTTCTTCACATCATTCCTTGGCTAATTTATACTAATTTTTTTTTCCCGAAGATTGTTAATATTCGTTGATGTTTTAAATGTGATGTTCTTGTCTTTCGACTAGAATTCATGGTCAAACATATTTAACTTTTCAACAAGGGATCTTTGAGAAAGTTGTTTGCGCGCAAAAACGACTCGCTAATTTTTTGGTAAAAAAGTGGTGGAGGAGGCATGTGCTCGGTGAAGTAAATCGTCTGAACCTTTAAACAAATGTAATGCACGGGAGTACCTTGAGTTTCAGAGACTAATATGTAGGACCCTGGCTTAAACCAAGACAATGATCGTTCCAGGTTCAACTCGGTCACAAGGAAGGAGAAGGGTTGGTTTGTATGGAAGGAAGCTGAGAATGTGTGGAAATCAATGTTGATTGATGATGTGATGTGTTAAACTGCTTTGAAGACGAATTCTATGTGTAGACGAGATGAATTCTCTGTGAGTATTTGACAATTGATGAGTCTTACTCGGGTGTCGTTAGTCTTATCAAATCATAGGTTGAGAAACCTCATCACATCGATATTTTGTAAGTGGCAACAATTGAATGAAGTTGAAGAATGGGGAAGTGGAAGAACATGCACAAACCACCATCCACTATTCCATTTACTTCCTAACTATCAACACGACTTATTCACATTTCTCATCATGGATGTATTGCACATCGCACATGTTGTAGGCCTCCAGACCAAAATCCTAGTGATATCCCCCCATGTGACATGAATTGATGTCTCATGTGAAAGTCTGCTTTGCAAACATGTTTTATATGGTCAATCTTTAACCTAAAATTATGAGTCTTAACTGATGAACTGAACAATTCGTAGTTCAAGGTCATGATGGATGAAGCATTCAATGCTTGCTGGAACAACAACATGTTCTGTGGACCATGGACATTGAATTAGGTCACTGATGACCGTGACATATCATTATGCTAGCTGAAGCAGTAATGATAGTTGAATTAATTACTTGGATTGATGAGCATAGGTTAATGAGACTGTTGGATCGATCATAAACCCTTGTGTTGGTGCGTTGAGCACTTGATATGAAATCGTATGAAAATAATCATTATGGAATGACCATAGAAGGTTCATCTCGATCCATGTGTCATGAGTCAGTCGAATGACAATGAGAGATTATAATATTAAAATAATGGTCGACTCACGAACCGAATGTTGTTCGATGGACCAATTGAGTATTGGTTGATGAACCAATATAATACTGATAGTCGAATCAATATTGTCAGAAGTGGCAGAGATAGTTCTGAACCTTGTTGGTCTAGCCATCACATTTCTAGTTCAAGCAATCAGGGTATTGATAGATGAAGCAATTGATAGTCGAGCAAATACTTCTTGATAACTGAATAATTGGCGATAGGACCAAATAAAATATTAATTAAAAAAATACTGGTGTTGATGGTGGTTTTTAGCTTTGGGTTGAAATCGTAAAACCTTGCATCTGATGTGACGTCACTCTGTAAGGAAACGGTGTCGTGAGTGCTAACCTCTCCACCGACATATTTATTGAGCCGTTCAATATACTTACATGAAATTTATCCAGACTGGCGAATGTAGCAACCATCCCAGATCTTCTGTAAATTTTGGCGCCTCGCCTATATTCACTTAATATAAGTTCCTTTGAATGCCTTCTATGGTATGTTCTCCGGCTGAACCCTTAATGTTGATATGGCATGACGATTTGTGTTCACTCGCAGCAGAGTAGCACGAATTTCCAAGTCTCAAGGATAAGGTCTTTGCATAAGGTATTCAATCATAAAAAGCATGCTGCTCTCTGGCAATGAACTTAAAAGAACTCTATGTCAACACATAAAAATTCAATCAATTGAACTGACTAACTTGCAGAAGTTAGGGTTTTTGCGCCTCGCGCAGTATATCAGACCTTGCTTGTCGAAAATAAACCTAGGAAAACTAGGTAATTAATCCGCCATGGATTAGCAGGTGCAAAACCTTGCTCAGAATCAGAAAAAAGGGAGCCGCAGCAGCAAAGGGAGGCGTGACCATGCCTTAGGCCAACTGGCGCCACTTGCCATTGGCCATGCCCCTTCCTAACCGGCCCCATTTCTCTCGACCAATCGTGTCGCCTCAAATTAGCCACGCGCACATAAGTTGTGGCTGGGCCCATACTGCCGGCCCCACTTGTCATAGACTAATCAGGTCACTCTAAAGACGCCACACTCTCACCAGAAGTGTAGCCACGCCCATGCTTGGCCGACCCTCTTTTAATCGACCAATCAGGTTGCTCTAAAGCCGCCACACTTTCACCAGAAGTGTAGCCGCGCCTTATGTTTGGCCGGCCCATTTCCTCGGCCAATCAAGTCGCTCCAAACTTGCCACCATACATTAAAGGCAAAACGCACCCTGCCGCGCCACTATACTAACTGGCAAGCCAAACGCGCCTTACCACAACAACATATTGATCGGCATGCCAACATGCCACTCTGCCGCGGTAGCATGCCACTTTATCCTTGGCCACGCCGCCAAACCCTAATTCTTACCACGACGCCAAAACCTAGCCTTGGCCACGCCAAACCCTAATTCTTACCACGACGCCAAAACCTAGCCTTGGACACGCCGCCAATCCCTAATTCTTACCACGACGCCAAAACCTAGGCTTGGCCACGCCGCCAAGCCCTAATTCTTACCACGACGCCAAATCCTAGCCTTGGCCACGCCGCCAAGCCCTAATTCTTCCCATGGCGCCAAATCCTAGCCTTGGCCACGCCGCCAAGCCCTAATTTTGGCCACGGAGCCAAACCTTAGCTTTGGCCATGCTACAACGCCACAGGCGTGGCCATGCCACAACGCCACTGGCATGCCGCCATGCCACAACTACTAGTATACCGCTATGCCACGCCACTGGCATGCCGCTATGCCACGACTACTAGCGTGCCGCTATGCCACGGCTACTAGCATGCCGCTATGCCGCGGCTACGCCATTAGCATGCCTCTATGCCATGGCTATGCCACTGGCATGCCATTAGCATGCCGGTATGCCATGGATCCACTAGGCGCTACTATGCCAATGTCGCCACTTCGCTATACAACAAGATGCGGCCATAATCGATGGCCACTCTTCCTCATGAGATGCAATCTCAGCCATCCAAGTTCGTCACTGAACTGACGGACTTGCGGCAAGTCCCAGGCAACCCGCTACGCCAGGCGCCACTATGCTAATGGCGCCACTTTATTACACAACAAAGATGTGGCCATAATCAACGACTACCCTTCCTCATGAGATGTAATCTCAGCCATTCAAGTTCGCCACCAAACTAACAGACTTGTGGCAAGTTTTAGGCGGCCGACCAAGGCAAGCTTAATAGCATCACATGTTATTTTCCTATGGAAAAATCTCTTGACTTTGAATTGCCACAAATAGCAACCTGCTACACGTTTTCCACGAAAACACTCGAGACATCAAACATGTCACAAACTGGGGGATACTCATCAGGGTATGGGTCTGGCGGTTTATAGCGTATGGCGTGCAATGCCCCATTACAAGAAAGTGTCATGAAGTAGGACAATTAGTGGTGGTGAAAAGTAACGGTGTAAACAATTCATTTCCTTCATCATGGAAGCGTAATGACTGATGGTTACACGAATTCACTTCCCTCGTCATGGAAGCATAACGTCTGACGGTTACACATTACTCTATTCTTCCACCACTCAATCGTTTCCACTTCCTACGAGACCAGGGTACGTTTCAATATGACTTGTATAAATAAGATTCACTTATTTTCACCAAACAACAAGTTTTTGGTCGGCAACAACACAGTATCTAGAAATCACCTGGTAGCTTTCCATTCTGCTAGCCAGTTCTACTTTCAGATACAAGTCATAAACAACCACACCATCATAATCAACGATTCTGGTCTCCACACTCTCTTCGCTTCCCTCCGTAAGACCAACCCTTCTCCTTCAATTTGTGACCGAAGCAAGCATGGAACGACCATTTCTTGGTTTAGGCCAGGATTGTACAGATTGATCTCTCGAATCAAAAGTACTCCCGTGCAGTGCATTTTTTAGGGTTTAGATTCGTTTCTCATCCACACACCCGAAATTACCAAAATCAGCAGAAACGGTTTTCACCCACAAACAACTGGTATCTGGACCGAATATTATATAATTTATTAAAATATTGATTGTTGGATCAATATTAAAAATATTGGTGTTTGAACCTGTTCAAAATTATGCTAGACAGCGCATTCGGTTCAAAACCCTAATTTTGATCAATGGATGTTCAACTGGGAATCCACCAATGGATGAGAGAGAGACCGGATACATGAGGTGATGGACTGGCCATGTAGTATCTAGGTGCTCGGCCGAGCATTCACCAAAGTCCTTTGCAGAGCAGTTGGCGAAAGGATGATTAACTGTTGTTTAATCATTATTAAAATAGTGCTTGACTGAGCATTAGGTAGTAAAACCTAATTATGGAAAGAGGAGGGACCGGCCAAGGGGTATGAAACCGACACTTTAGCTATTTCATCTGAACAAGTGCTATCATTGAGCCAAGTAAAGAAAAACTTGAAAGGAATCCAAAATTTATTTTGGGAGCAATCAGTTACAAGAAGAATAAGTGAATGGCCACTTCCTAAATGATTTGGGTGTAACAGTCTAGAGTCAGGGTAATGGATACTTCAATCCCCATTTCCTAGTGCCATATCAATCCTAGATATTCTACTACCAGTTCCTAGATTATTACTGCTCCAAGTAAAATATTTTCCTATGAAACCTAGATCTTCTAGCCCACAATCATTTATTATACTGTTAACCCAGCCATCACAAGATGAGCTAGTATTAGCTGAGGAGTCTGTAAGATGAAGGTTCAAGTCTCCTAGGACAAACCAAGGCTAAGAAATATTTTCTCATATAGTCTTGATATCTGACCACTGCTCTTTTTTCCTAGCATAACCATTTCGGACATACATACATGTTAATAAGAATTTTGGCATTCTAGGGTCAAATTGAATAATAATACGAAAGATATTATTATCAACATTCATTATGTCACAAATAAAACCATTTTTTCATAATAAAACTAATTTACTCGATCGGCCAACCTGGTCAATAACAACATTATTGGGGAATTGATAACGAGATAAAAAAGGAAACACCTTTTCTTTAACTAGTTTAGTTTCGCAAAGGAAAACAATGTCTGGTTTTAGGTTCTTATTAGATTCTCTAGGTAGTCTCTAGTGACAATGTATTTAAATGCCTGAACGTTCCAAGACAGAATTCTCATACTGAGAGTTGGACTATAGATTAAAAAAGCATAGTTAAAGAAAATAGAGATTCCAAAAACCTTGATGGAAACCAAAGTATAAAGCGAAGAACTAACTAGATAGTGACGGTTATAAATCAATATAAAAAGTAAAGAACGAGAAATTACCAAGATTGCATGATTCCCTTGCTAATTTGGGGAGTTAATATGGGTGCAATCTAATGAGGTACCATCTCCATTCATTTGAGATCCCTCCATACATACTGTGTGGTTGTGGTTCACAAGTATAACATCATTGTATGTATGAGATGCATAAGTGATCATAAGAGTATTGTGTTCATTCTGCTTGAAGTTAGATTCAGGGTCTTCTCTTCTAGATCTCTTGCTACTTGTCTGATATTCCATCATCTTCTGAGTTATTCATAAGGCTAGGTTTTTCTTTTTTTTGACAGTGCAATGCATATTATTCGCCTGTCATTAATTCTTGATTTAATTCAGCAACAATTCTAGCACATGTTACTGCATCATGATCAACAGTGTAATAGTCTGCGCAAAGGATGTGTGGTTGTCTTTCCCAGTGATACCTGACCCACACTGCTTTCCCGACATTATTGTTCCACCATTCTCCCATTTTTAGAGGTTTATTTAACTCCATTTCCGCCCTGGCTACAATCTCATTTGTCCATCCTGGTTTACATTTTTCCGATTCAACTTTCATTTTCTTACCCAAATCCGTAATTGCTTCATCAATGATTGAAAGATTGTGGTGTTCAATCAATAGCTTCATGAACTTCACATTCCATTGTTGTGTTGTGAACCTCCAATTTGGTATCGTAATTTTTGTTGTATACTTTTGCAAACTTAACCTACACTTGTTTATATCTTCACATTCTTCATCAATTTTTAGTTAAAAAAACATAAAGTTTTAACCATGTACCTGATTTCCTTTCTTCTATATTGTCTCCATAGCGAGTTGATTTTTTTGTAACTACTGGTGTAGGTACTAGATCAACAGACATAATCTTGCCAATGAGACATGCAGAAAACTCATTCGCAACAAATTTAAGAGCTTTTGCTGAACCAAGAGACTTCCTAGGTTATTTTGGTGGTTGATCATTGATGCATGTAGTTTTCAAGCTCTTAGTGATTCTAGAGATTTGGTTTGTTGAGTATGAAGACATGATTTCTAATTTATGCCAGCGTGAGAAAGTATGAAGAATCTCTTTGATACCAGACTTCTAAAAACCTTGAAAGATATACAGAAAGAAATTAGGGTTTTGGAGAAGCTGTGAAAATATTAAGGTCTCTTGTTTCCTGAAATATCGGTATGATATCTTTTCAAAATTATATGAAGATTTTCCAAATGCATGATTGGCTCTGGTCAAAGTGATGTCATGAGGAGTAAGCAACTGATTCCTTAAAAAACTGATACCGACTAGGAAGATTAGAGGGAAAAAAAAAGAATTTGCCATACTGGAAGAGCAATAATTGATCTGAAAATGATGATATACTTGTGTCATACTGATAGGAACCACCACGGAGTGGATGGGTAGCAAAACTGCTTGTTGATGGGGCAATACTACAATACTCGAGAATGTTAAAAAGAATACCTTAATCCATAATTGAAAACTCTCCATAATCGAGCAAAGGAAACCTGCATGAAAAATTAAGCCTCCATTAGAGACAAATCAGATGATATAAAAAATAAATATAGAGAAAAGATTTTGAACATAATTGAGAGTGATGAATGCAATTAAGATGACCGACTTTTGCAAAAGAGAGAAAAGACAATAATCAAAACCATAGAAGGATTAAACAAAACCTTCAGAAATGATTATGAACAAAGAGAAGATGAAAAGTAAAACATGCTAAACAAGATTAACTAATAAAACAAAGATCAAATATAACAAGAAGATTAAAAAGAAAAAGAAAAAAAAATTATGATACGATTTTAAACAAAACTATCCAACTGATGTCATCTGTTCGCAAACTATGCAACCCACAATGTGAATTGCTCTTCTCCAAAGTTGTACATGCGCCTCAAGACTTACTTTTCCATGCGTACTACTAGCCCTTTGGTTGTTAAACAAGTCCAACATGTGTTCGATGATCATTTGTTTGAATATCTACAACAGCTTGTCACTAGTGATGGCCCCGGTCTTGGGCCTTTACAATTTCGTTTGGATACATTACCTCTCCGAGACGGGTTTCCCATGGGTTACCAGTTACCCATATGAACTGGGGGGGGGCGGGTATGGGGAATACCCATATGGGGCGGGTTTCCCATGGGTTACCAGTAACACTGAGTTAATACATAAATTTGATTGTAATCAAAACTTAAACATGATTCAAACAAATATAATAACGTAAGAACAATGCATTCTGAAATCTTAAATTCAGTAATTTATCTTAAAGTGAACAAAAGATTCTGTTAATGACTTATTAGTTTTTCTGTGTTTTCCTTTCTTATTTTATCTTCGTCCACGTTAACCATTTCATTATCTGCTTCATTTTCTCTATTTTAACTTTTAGAGAATGTGTCTGATCACAACAAAAGAACGAAAGTGATGAATGTACAAGAACGATCAAGAATATGATAAATGAAAGAAAGCTCGACTAAGTGGTGGAAGTATAAAAATTATACACATTGTTGCATAAAATTCTAAACCCCTAAGTTATGAAAGGTACGGGACGGGTATGGGGCGGGGTTCTTGAATCTCTTCCCCACCCCATCCCCGTAGCTTAGGTTTCGGGTATTACCCATACCCGACCCATCCCCATTTGTGTGGGTAAAACTCTACCCAAACGTGACGGGTACCCACGGGGATGGGTTTGGGTGGGGCAATGGCCATCCCTACGGATACTCAAAGCCTTTTCGCGCGCGGTCATCTAGTAGTTGTCTTTCGCTATAATAAGCTATAGCCAAGCCAACAGCACCATCATAGTGCTTGGCCTTACAAGGTTTCTTCTGGCCCGGCACTTACTAATAAAATAGAGAGTAAGGTCTAGTCGCCATAGTAAACAGACTCGATTCAAACTGTTCACTTTGTTTCTCTCATTCTCCCAGTCGAAATAATGGCAACCAAGGAAGAAGTAGTAGAAGTAGAAGAGGAAAAAGCCCTAACGAAGACAACGGCAACAATGGAGATGTTAATAGGATCAAATGATGAAGATGATGAACATGATTCTTGTGAATTAGTTCTTAAAAGATATTTTCTTCAAGAATGGAAACTCGTTAAATCTCTCCTTGATGATATTATTGCTAATGGTCGTGTAGTTGATCCTTCTGCTGTAAACAAGATTCGATCCATTGTAAGTCCATTTCTTCGGTCTCTATCTCATTTCATCACAATTTGTGCAATTTACTTTGTTTTGGAACATTATAGGTATTTGATTGTAGAATTATTTGTTAGTCGAGAGAAATTGAAACGGGTTGCTGATTATTTCGGAAGTTTTGTATAAGCTAGGGTTTTACTATTGAACTCAAGAAGTGGGCATTTTAATAGTTTCTTTGCTGAAATGGTTGGGATAATTTGTCAATTGAGAGCTAATTTGTCTTTGTAGCTCGTATTCGGCTACATTGTTTAGATGTGGACGTAGGATGGTGATGTAGATTTGTTTTGGAAGCAATTTTCTGTAAATGTGTCGGAAGAATTTGTTGATTTATGAGTTTTAGATGACTAGGTTTCTGAAAGTGAATAGTTTTAGAGATTGGAGGTCCATATAATGGATGGCGTACTGACATGCTCTCCTTAGATTGTTTTAGGTTAAAATGCTTTGTGTGCACAAACAATTCTGCTTTACATTCTTCACAATCTTGACTAGGTTCTTTGTTGTGCAGTTGGATAAGTATCAACAGGAGGGTCAACTTATCGAGCCTTACCTAGAGATCATTATATCTCCGTTGATGTTTATAGTTCGATCTAAAACAGTTGAACTCGGAGTGACATCTGATGAAATTGTTGAAGTAATCAAGCCTTTGTGCATTATTATTTATACCCTGGTTACAGTCTGTGGATACAAGGCAGTTACAAAGTTTTTCCCACATCAAGTCTCTGATTTAGAGCTTGCTGTTTCTCTTTTGGAGAAGTGTCATCACACAACTGGTGCCACATCACTTCGACAAGAAAGTACAGGAGAGATGGAGGCAAAATGTGTCATACTTCTATGGCTTTCTATACTTGTGTTGGTTCCTTTTGATATCTCTTCCGTGGATACTAGTATCGCAAATACGGATAATTTAAGTGGACTTGAGCCGGCCCCTCTGGTCCTTCGGATATTGTCTTTCTCCAAGGATTATCTCTCAAATGCAGGTCCCATGCGCGGAATAGCTGGCTTGTTGCTCTCAAGGCTTCTAACACGTCCAGACATGCCAAATGTCTTCACCAGGTTTCCCTCAATTTTTCGTTTAATACTTTAATGTGCATGTCAGACTTGATTTAATTTCAATAGAATGAGTAAGCTACATACTGAATTCCATGAAATCTGATGGACTAGGAATGCAAGATACACATACGCGTACCCATTTAAGATGATTCCATAGTTTCTCATTGCCAGTGAAGAAACCATCAAGTGATTATTCCTTTCTAGCTTACACACTTGAAATTCATATTGACTGGTGCATTCTAATAAACTACTTTGAGACTTTAAGGAAGTGATGATCCTTTGTCTTGTTTAACGAGAATCCATTTGGTTCTTTGAAAGAGAGAAGTATAGTTAGTTTCTTGGATAAATGGGTCCAAGAGGAGTCTATCCTTTGGTCTTTAACTCATTATGGTATATTTGATTGTATGTGATATCGACATCGGGGGTTCAGCTAAAATGATTTGGCAGGATATCTTCCTGCTTCTTACATAATGAAACATGTTTGCACCTGTCTTGGAGCCTGTAATGCTAGGTAGAAGTTATGGGTTGTAATTTATCTTAAAGAATGTTGTATATTGCTCACTCTTGCTCGCTTTACATATACTCTTCTTTCTTTTTCTTCCAGCTTCATTGAATGGACACATGAAGTCCTGTCTTCCGTCACAGACGATGTTACTGATCGATTTCGACTACTTGGAGTTGTGGAAGCACTAGCAGCCATATTTAAGGTTTAATTTAAAGGTTTTCAGCATTATATAGCCATGCCTATTTTCATTAAAAAAAATTTACAATGCAAATCAGCTGGCCAAAAAACAAACAAACAAGAGACTGTCACATTTTTAAGAATCTCCGCACTGTTAATAGTACATAGAAATTTGACAATCCAAAATTCTTCACCCTCTCATCTCAAGGTCATGAGTTTTTAGTTGTGTTGCTTTCTATTACTGTTACTCTGCTCCTCATTCATCCATAATATCTGGATTACATTTGCTGGTGGAAACTCATCTATATGGGTTTTCTTCTTTCTTTTGCATTCATATGCAGGCTGCAAATAGGAAGGGTTTAGTTGATGTAGTGCCAATTGTTTGGAGTGATACTTCAGCCTTGATGAAGTCCAGCACCGCCACTAGGAGTTCTTTGCTTCGGAAGTTGTTGGTGAAATTAACACAACGTATTGGGCTTTCTTGCCTGCCCCAACGTTCTCCATCATGGCGTTATATGGTTAGAAAAATATCTAATAATCTTCCTCTTCCCTCATTATGATTTATTGTCATTTTCTATTTCTATGTTACTCCTGGAGATCCTTCAGCTACGCCATATTAATTTTTCGTCCTTTTCTTCCTTATTGTATTTTGACCTTAGAAAATTTATTTGTTTATATTTTTGATATACAACAACCCTTGCATGCATGGTGTCCAATATCATATATGAAGTTCTATAGATTTTATGTGCCACTTCACTGGAACCGCAGATCATTGTACCTACCTCAGAGAAGGATTTTTGGCATCATTCACATGCTAGCCATTATATGGAACCCTATATAACAAATATCAGACAGTCAACTTTAATCTCAAAACTTGCACCATACTGGGAAAATAGGAAAGGAGTGGTCAAAGTATGCCACTCCATGTCTTCTCTTCTCTGTTCAAATCTTTTATTCAAGAAAATTAACACATCACATCTCTATTACATGGCTTTCTACTACTATTTTATTACTAATTTAAGGACACTGCCCATATCAGTGCTTTAAACGCCTTCTTTTAGCTTTGATTATTTGAGTTCCCAACCTCAGGTTTTTTTTATCCTGTTCTTCTCTCATTTTTGAGTGTTTATTTTATATTTTTGATTAGGAGATTATACTAGGTGTTCGTAAAAAGACGTGCAGCAAAAGATTTTTGTTGTTAAAATTAAACTTTTCAGTTGCATCTAACCTATTTACTTATGAAACAGGTGAGCAACACCTCTTTGGGGAAGCAAGCTTCCGTAAAAAACGACCAATGCAATCAAGGTCTAGATGCAAACTTATGTAATTTGGAATCAAGTGCAAGTTGTCTGCCTGAAGAAGATATGGATGTTCCAGAAATCTTAGAGGATATAATTGAGCTGCTATTATCAGGGTTGAGAGATACGGTATGTAAGAAAGATGCTATTACCATTGCATAGGTTAGGTTGCATACTTGTGCCTTTTAGTTCATTCTCTTTGGAGTGTTTGGGTCTTATCTAATAGACTAATTGTCATGTGTTAGGTTGATGGTTGACCGCTACATTCTGTAGTCGATGTATTTTTGTCTTCCGTAGATGTCCGACACTATGTTAGGTTTTGCCAATGTACAAGTGGGTTACGAGTTTTGCATGTACATATTAAATGTTTCATTGACTTTGGAAATAGATTTTCTCGTTTGGACATTGTTTGTTGTTCGAAGGAGCTCTATATCTCATTTGATCTTAAGGAATAAGTTATGGATCATTCTTAAAAGGAAAGACCTAGCTTTTACTGGTTAGGCTTGTATGCAAGGCTTCTGAATCCCAGTTGAATTTAGAGTGAAGTAGCTTGTTTCATGCTCAATGTGAATGAGTTTCTGACTCTTTGAAACAGTATTAGTGTATTACTGCTTTTTTTTTGGTTAAATTATAAAGTAAATTATATATATGTGATGAAAAGTACAAGAGGGATGCATGACACTACTTTGGAATATTTTTCTGTGCATAGTGCAAACAATTATGATAAAGTTGGTGTTAAATTCTTAATCACAGAATATATCTTTTTAGTATCCAAAATGCCAGTCGTGCCTTTAGGTCCTGCTGGCATCATAAACTCAGCCTACAAATATTGTATCTGGTTTCTTAATTTGTATAAATTGACAGTGTATGTGGTTATATAATCTGAAGATACTGTTACTATTCAGGACACTGTTGTGCGATGGTCTGCAGCAAAGGGTATAGGCCGAACAACTGCACGTCTAACGTCTGCGCTTGCTGATGAAATCCTATCATCTGTGCTAGAGTTATTTTCACCAGGCGAGGTTTGCTATAGTACCTCTTTCTTGTTCAATGGCAGTAAGTCATGTCATTTTGCTACGGGTACTCATGGTTAACATCAGCAGAATAATCCAGTTTCCCTATAAGCCTTTTGGCATATGTGCTAGCCAATGAGGTCTTAAACTTTAGCTAATTTTGTCAGTTGGGTTTATAGGGAGATGGTTCATGGCACGGAGGTTGCTTAGCATTAGCAGAGCTGGCTCGGAGAGGTTTGCTTTTGCCTGTTAGTCTTCCTAAAGTTGTTCCTGTTATTGTAAAGGTAAAAAGGCTTTCATCCTTTTTGAATACTAGTCCATATCTTGCAGTTAAAATTAAAAGCAAATCCTTTCCGGTTTTCCCTTTGAACACCTGGTTGGTTCTCGTCTATCTCTTTGCTTGCTCTTTTGAGTTTGGCTCTTACTTTATAGATCATTTCTACCTCCGTATCTCATCAACCCTCGTAAACTTTTGGGAGACTTTCTTTGTTCCTTAATAGTTGAACCTTTTCTATTAGGATAAGCTTGCTGTTTACGGCACCTGAGTTTCATAGTAACACGGCCTTATGAAGTGTACAATTTTATCAGGCATTACATTATGATGTCCGAAGAGGTCCACATAGCATTGGATCTCATGTTCGAGATGCTGCTGCATACGTTTGTTGGGCCTTCGGTCGTGCATACTATCGTTCTGATATGAAAAGCATTCTGGAACAGCTTGCCCCGCACCTTCTAACTGTTGCATGCTATGATCGTGAGGTGGTTAATTCTTTTCTCTCCCAACTTTTGCTTACTCTATTTGTTAATTGTCAGTTGGAGATCTTATATCCTCATGTTTATTAGGTAAATTGTAGACGAGCTGCCGCGGCTGCTTTTCAGGAAAATGTTGGAAGACAAGGAAGTTTTCCGCATGGAATTGACATAGTGAATACGGCGGATTATTTTTCTCTATCTTCACGTGTAAACTCGTATCTTCTTGTTGGTGTATCTATTGCTCAGTATAAGGAGTATCTTCATCCCTGCATCGAAGAACTGTTGGACAGCAAAATCTGTCATTGGGTATGGTCTAAAGCTCATTTAACTTCATTTTTTCTTTGTCTTTGTCTCTGCCTTTTTTTTTTTTTTTGAAAACAATTGGAGGTTCAATTTTCGTGAAACTGCAGAATTGTTTGTGTGGTATTTTCTCATACTGTTTTTTTAATATCTAACTCAAACAAATTTGACATATCCAGGAGAAAGGCTTGAGAGAACTGGCATCAAAAGCCATGTCCTCTCTTGTGAATTACGAACCTCAATACTTTGCTGATTTTGTTCTTGAGAAATTGATCTCTTGGACTCTGTCATCTGATTTGTGCATGCGGCATGGTGCAACTTTAGCTGCTGGGGAGCTTGTTTTGGCTCTATACTCATGTGATCTTATACTTTCCACTGGTTGGTATCTTAATCTTCTCGTTAAACTCGTGATTCACCATATACGGAATGATTTTTTGTATTTTGTTCCTGTTACTAAGTAACATCATAAATAATCTACTATAGTGTTTATTCTTTACCATCTCTTCTGGTTAGTAGTACAGCAAAACTATACGTTACTGCCTACCCAACATGAAAATGTTCCTGACTCCCAATTTTTGTGTGGGCAATCTTCTCATAGTTTCAATCATCCTCACACTTAACACACTCCAATACTTGACTCCCTGAAAATTTTCAATAATATGGTTGGCTCAAAACAGAAGAACTTCAATGAGTTCTTTAAAGGAAGTGAAGTTTTAGGATATGTGATTGCTTGCAAGGGTTGTCTTCCTTGTGAGGACGTCCTTATCACAGAATTTATTCCTTGGATCATCTCTATATCGGCCTCATGGTCATGTGTGCATAGTATTAACGTGCGTCGGCTTCATTGTCATTCTTAATTGTGCTTTGCGACTGTAACCAAGATGATCTAACCTCGGTTGTCAGAAATAGTGAGATTATGAGCATGCCTCATTTGCATGTCTTTCTTTTTAAGCATTACCCATTGCAGTTAGCGTACTAGTGCAAGCTCATCAATGTCTTTCTTTTTAAGCATTACCCATTGCAGTTAGCGTACTAGTGCAAGCTCATCAATGTTTTCCTCCTACGCACAGATAAGCAAAAATCTGTTGCTGGTGTGGTTCCTGCTATTGAGAAAGCACGCCTTTATCGCGGGAAGGGGGGAGAAATTATGCGTGCTGCTGTTTCCCGGTTCATTGAATGCATCTCTATCGCCCACATACGTTTACCAGAGAAGATAAAGCAAAGCTTGCTTGATACCCTAAACGATAATTTGCGACATCCCAATGCTCAAATACAGGTTCCAATTTGTTTGATTCTGATATATTTGGCTGTATCTGTGACTATACCAGGATCCTAATATATTATATACAGAATACTGCTGTTGCAGCCTTTAAGCACTTTGTTCCAGCGTATTTTGTCAGCACTGATGATGGTGGTCCAAAGGATATAACATTAAAATATCTGAAACTCTTAAAAGATCCAAATGTTGCTGCTAGACGAGGATCAGCATTGGCTATGGGTGTTTTACCTTTTGAATTTTTGGCTACAAAGTGGAGGGCGGTGATATTGGAGCTTTGTTCCTCTTGTGCAATAGAGGTCTATATTCTATTATTTATTTTTTGTCATATGAGCATTTTCACCTTGAGATTATCAAGTGATTTTTAATATGCTAAGCCGTTTAAAAAATGCAGGATAACCCTGATGACAGGGATGCTGAGGCACGTGTTAATGCCGTCAAAGGTCTTGTATCAGTATGTGAAACCTTAACCAAGGAAAGAAAAGTTTCCTTCTTCAAGTCTACCGAGGAGGACAGATCTTTGTATCTGCTGATCAGTAATGAAGTGATGCAGACTTTATTTAAGGCTCTCGATGACTATTCTGTAGATAACAGAGGTGATGTGGGTTCCTGGGTTCGTGAAGCAGCTATGGATGGTCTCGAAAGATGCACCTATATTCTTTGTGAGAAAGAATCAATTGGATCCTCAAGAAATACAGTTGAAGTTGAATCTGTGTCAGATACAGTTGATCCTGAAGTGAAAAGTAATGAACCAAAGGTCCCACTTTTCGGCGAAAGTCATGCAACTTGTTTAGTTGGTTCCATTGCAAAGCAAGCTGTAGAGAAGATGGATAAATTAAGAGAAATAGCCGCGAAGATTTTGCAAAGAATTTTGTACAATAACAACATCTTTATACCCTGTATACCTTACAGGGAAAAGCTAGAAGAAGTTATTCCTAATCAAGGAGATCTACAGTGGGCGGTGAGTATATTTCTGACTCCATTTAATGTGCTTGGTGAATTTCTTCCGTTAACAAGTTGTTCTTCACTTTTATGCAGGTGCCCACTTTTTCATACCCACGCTTCCTACAGTTACTTCAGTTTAATTGTTACAGCAAATATCTGCTCTCTGGTTTAGTTATCTCCATTGGTGGACTGCAAGATTCTTTACGGAAAGCATCACTTGCAGCTTTGCTAGACTATCTACAAGTTACAGAAACCGGAAATAATGATAAGAAAAGCTCCAGAGAATATGATCTTTGTATTGATCTCGTTTGGGTTCTTCAACAATTCAAGAGATGTGACCGAGTTATTATACCCACCTTGAGGGTAAGCTACTTCAAAGCTCTTGATTTATTTTGTACTTTAGGGCTAGCTACGCAAAACCAACTCTTCTTTACGTTTATTAGATTACTCTCTGCTGGTTGCCCTAATCTTGATAATACACTTTTTACAGGTTATCGAGATTCTTTTCAGCAAAATGCTTTTCTTGAATATGGAGGTTAGTTGACTCAACATGCCCAATCAGTTTATATAGATACTGTGTAGTTTTTTCTCCTTGCTTTTCATATCTTTAGTTCTATTATGGATCACTCCTGATGCTATTTCAGAAGATCACTCCATTCTTATGATGCGTTGATGTCAGCGTTTTATACAGGCTTAATTGTTTTGATAGGAACTACGTTCTTGTTCTCGTGTTATCTCCCGTATAAGTTCTTCTTGCATGTAAAAAAAATCGTCCTGTTGATCACATAGGCATGTGACAAGAAGTTCAACATTCTTGTAACTCGAACGACTCGCCACCATTAGGCATAACAAACTTTGTACATGTTGTCCAACGTAATTCAAGCAGTTGCTGTTAGATAAGCTGATTTATAGGATAGATCCCATCATTTTGAATTTTGAACCAAAATCACGTTCCGTTGTATGCATATATTACATAAATTCCTTTGGCTTATTTAGGTCTGTTTCTTGTTTGAGAAAATGAGCAAACGTATCTGTTACATGAGTTACCTCCATGGGGTTGAACTTAGGATGCTTAGTTTTGTTTCAAATTTCTAGTACTAAAATGAGTTGATGGTATTTTGTGAGGCAGTTACATCCATTTCTCTGGTCATCATTTTTTGTTTGTTTGTTTAGTATATAGTTAAGAATTGGTCGGCCAGTAAAATTTGTTTGCAAGATTCTACAGTGATTGACTATTGACATACAACAATTTTGCTTTAAATAAATGACAAAAAAGGGCCACACGCGGGACTTTTGTGCAAGTGTTTTGGATTCCCTGGTTGTCGAGTTAAAGAATTCGAAGGACTTCTCCAAATTATACACAGGAATATCTATTCTTGGATATATCGCTTCCGTTTCGGATCAGATTAATTATCAGGCATTCTCTCAGCTTCTTACCTTTCTTGGCCACCGTTACCCCAAGGTTCGTGAGCATACATTATGAAACATTTTACTTTCAAAGAATATGCCAATTGTTAAGTTTTGATGTTGGGGGTGTTAGCCTTTGATGATGGGCTAAGATTGGGATTTCTTTTCCAAACCAATCTATTGGACATTGTGCCTCAAAACAGTTCTCTTGCTGTTTAATTATGAAAATATGCATCTCAAACCCGAATTGCGAGGTTCACAGTGTGTAGAAGGCTTATATAGATGCCCCCTTAATTTTAACCATTGCCTCGAGATAATAAGCGTGGTTCTTCTGTTGTTTTTTTTCCTTCCAGATACGAAAGGCTTGTGCTGATCAGGTTTATCTGGTTCTCCTTCAAAATGGAAATGTTATCGCAGAGGACAAAATGGAGAGAGCACTTGAAATTGTTTCAGAAAGCTGTTGGGAAGGTGATATACAGGAGACAAAGCAGCAAAAGTTACAATTATTCGAAATTGCTGGAATAGAAATTGGGTCACAATTACAGACTTCAAACAAAGAATCCAAAAAGGTCGGCGAAAGGAAGAGATCAGTGGCCGATGAAAATGCATCATACTCCTCATTAGTTGATTCATCAGGCTTCTAAACCACAAAAATATGTAACCTGCTTTTTAAGTTTGTTGATGATCGTTCCTGGGCCCTGGCAGTAAAATATATGACCTCAAAATTTTGATACTAGGATTTACATAATTTTCAATGTACCATTACTGTATTTAATATGTTGTCTCAATATTTCTTGCGTGTATTAGTTTGGATGGGTCTGTTAAAAAAATCCCTGCAAACTATTCACATTCAGGATTTGCATAGCTTTGTCTCCATTTTACTTGTGTAAGATGAACAGATCTGGCTAGTGTCACTGTAGTACAGCGGTAAAATCACTGGGTGATGGTACCAATGACCTGAGCTCGAAACTCTCGAAACTCGTCAGGAGTCTCAGGACCAAATTCTTTACCAGTCAAAAAAAGAATAAGAAAAAGATGAACGAATATGTGGAATAAATATTTCTCCAGCCACATCTTGTGTCACCGTGAATCAAATGAAGGTGGTAAAAACGGGATTTTGTTTATTAATAATTAAATTAAATGAATGGAGCCCATAAAATACGTTTTTTCCGATCTGATATCGCATTATTCAAGCGTAATAATAAATGCCACATCATTTGGCGGGAGAGTTTAGGCGGGAGAATCTTACCACGTGGGATGCCGAGTCAGATTTGGCGCCCATCTTAACACTGTTTCCCGCCAGTTCTCTGTCATATATATAATCTCGTCTTCATCCTTGAGGGATTATTCCCTCCATTTATTTTCTACTGTACCTGCGACTGATATTAGATCCCTAAATAAATTTTTAGAAATGAAGAAAGCCTCAGCTCCATCGTCAATTTCTGAAAGCTTCAAGCAGAAGAAGATTCGATCTGTAAAAGATCTGAAAGAGTATATGATGGCAAGTAAATCTAAGAAAGAAGAAGAATCGTCCTCCATGAATCCAGTCACACCTGTCTCTAAACCTAAGAAGAAGAACCCAATCACACTCCCAGAGAAGTAAGATTTGATTTTGATTATTTTGATTTCACATTACTGTTAATTCATTTGTAATGCTTACTAATTTTGTATTCATTTTGAATCAGGTATGAATTGTTGATTGATTTCTTTAAGAGTATGGAAAAATCAATCAGACTACTTAGAATGAGACGAACAATGACTACATTCACTAATGTTTCACGCAGCGTTGAATCTCTAACAAAAAGGTAATTTCTTTTGCCTGTTTCATTTCATTTCTTTTAGATCTACATTTCTGTATTCTTTGTTTCTGATTTCAAGTGGTTTATGCTTTTTAGGAGATTTACTACTGCAAATTTAGCACAAATCAAGTATCTATTACCTGAGGAGATTGTATTAGAAAAGGTCACGATACAACAAGACGAGTTAACTCAGTTTAAGAAATCAGATTTTTTGATTTCTTTGCCCCAAAATTATGAACCTGGGAAGGGGTTTTCAAGTCTGGAGAAGGTGTTTCGATCCCGCCTTAAGGATTTTTTGAAATCTCATCCTCAGGTACCCCCATTAGCCTTTTATTTTGGATTTCAGCTTTATATTCCAAATTAGTCTATTGCCAATTGAAATTTAAGCTTCAGAATTAAGATCCACATTTGTATGTGCAGTCCTAGGATTTATTAGAATTCGTTCTCAGGTTTAATCACAATATAGTTTGCTGTTATATTAGTGGTGATTTAATTCTATGCGTCAAGTAGGATCCTGCAAGAAATGTGATTGATGGTTTTCAGAAATGGGGATCTCAGTCTCTTTCTATTGTAGATTTGGGTCAATTTTATGTGCGAGTCTGACCAGTGTTTCTTTGATCAGGATGATGATGTTCCAGAGGGAATACTGCCTCAACTATTTAATCCAGCAAAGCAAGATAACACTAGAGAAGCTGCCAATCTTGTTGCGGCCTCTCCTTTACCTTATTCTTTCAAAAGGCGATTCTCAGCCAAGGTTTCAATTCTAGAATCAGAACAAACAGACCTGCTAACAATTCCTTTAGAACCTTCCACCTCAACCGCACCATCAACCTCAGCCTCATGTGAAATCTCAAAGGAGGAATCTCCCTGTTCAGCCATTCCATCTCCTCTTAGATATTCTTCTAAACTACCCATTACTTTCAACTCGATAAATATTCTAAATTCAGTAAAAACACCTCCTCCAAGCCCTTTGACAGCTTCTGTCGAAATCAAATCCAAGGAAACTGAAGATTGCTATTCAAAAGATGTTGGTGTCTTCGAAGTAACTCCAGCTAAAGTCGTATCAACTCCAGCAAGGGTGATGATGACTGTCACACCTGATCTGCCAACACCCAAGAGACTACATGTACATGAAGAAGATGATTCAGTTGAGTCTCCAAGCAAGTTACTTCGGCGCCCACCTAGGAACAGGTCGTTGTTGTTTAATACTCCCGTGAAGAAGGCAAATCCCATGGAAAAGATAAGCGAGGAGGCGAGTTCTTCCACTGGTCTAAAGAATATTCTTGGGACGGAGCTTGTGCATCTGGTAATTCAACACTCTGCCTCGCTAAGAATCATTTTGAGTTCATTAACATTTGAGTGCTGAAGTCAGTATTTCATTGTAATCCCACTGGATGATTAATTAAGTTTGTTGTTTTTCAGATAAAGGAGAATGAGAAAAGGGTAATGGAGGAGCAAGACTCGGACCTCTCTCGCGCAAAGTTGAGGAAAAGGATGATTGCCAGTCTTCCGAAAATGTTTGACATGGTCCATCTCATATTCAACTCAATGAAGCGCAGTGTTGCCACAAAAGAGGAAGTTATACAAAAAATAACTGCAAACCACATTGATGTAATTGATAGAAGTAAGACCCTTGATTCTGTGACTATTATGATGATCAATATCTTTTCTGAAATAAAAAAGTTTGATCTAACTTGAGCTTTTTGGGTTTCAGGGGAAACTGAAGAACAATTGACACTTTTGAAAGAATTACTTCCAGAATGGATTTCTGAGGTGGTGGCATCTAGCGGCGATACTCTTTTACGGTAAGCTTTGTTGCATGACAGTAACTGCATTTGATCTTTGCATAAAAGAACCAAACCATGGTCCAGTATTTAACATTACATTTTCATTGGATTCTTTTGCAGTATCAATAAGCTGAGAAGTGCTGACGAATTAAGAAAAACTCTTGACCAAGCCGTCTAAGCAGATACTCTCATAACTGCTTCCTTCAATCAGCGATAGGTTAACACTGGTTCATCACTCTGTCTACTGTGACACCAATTATTTATTTTGTTCTTTCTTTTGCTTCCCTTGAAAGGAAGTTTTTGAGCTCCCTGTCTACTGTGTACAAAATCAATTTATGCCGATGTAACATAATCAATTTAATACAAAATCCATTTAGCGTCCCCATAAGCCAATGTGCTCGATTCGTTGTCTTCATTTTCCTTATGTATTAGATGGACGGATCTGTGGAATAAATACCTGCAAAATTTCATATTTTCTAGTTGTGTGCCTATAGTGTTCCACAAGGGTGTAACTATGGGCCAAGAAGCTAAGATTTACAACCATCCATGGCCGTGTGTTTCCATGCAACCCGAATATGTACATCAACAGTGCACATGCCTATAATTCATTTGCCTATTCTGTTCTGTAATGTATCTCTAGAACCACTCGCTTCATTTACGGATTCTAATGTTTATGCTTTCGGTCTTCCTTCCCTCTCACTCCGGACTACCTTAGTTTTGAGAGTGAAAATCAATCTCTAATGCAAAGTGATAATTCTACTTGCAATAATAATTGGGCTGACCGAGCGAAGCGAGGGAGGACCTTTATACGTATGACCATTTATTTGTAAATTGTAAGTCATTAATTGACACAAAAAGATTGGATTTGGTGTCCATGATTTATCTTTTTCACTTGACCTTTATACGTATGACCGAATTTTTGTTGTTGTTTGGTCGGCTGATCAGTATTCTCCCATAAAATTTTAGTCATTAACAAACTGGTTAGATTAAAGTTGCATAAAATTTTAGTCATTAACAAACTGGTTAGATTAAAGTTGTGGAACATTTTTTTAAATTGTAAGTCATTAATTGACACAAAAAGATTGGATTTGGTGTCCATGATTTATCTTTTTCACTTGACACAATTATCCCTCAAACCGTGTATAAATTTTACCGTCTTTTTTATGCACAATTTTCTTTTCTAATAATAGTCGTTATTAACTATCCATATATCTTATTTTTAAAAACTGTAGGGTATAATACATATAATTGGAAAACAAACTTTAATATAACATATTTAAAAATCTGCTTATTTTATGTTAAAAATTCGGTTGACCAATAGCATCATTAAGCACCAAATTGATTGTAAAGAATTGGAATTTATAAATTTTATGATCGTTTGAAAAAGTTATGAAAAAAAAATCTGCAGCTGTAATGAGTACAAACAACGGATGGATGAAAAAAGAAAAAGAAAAAAAAATACACACCTATCAAATTTAGAAGTTTTTACGAAAATAAAAGCGTGTGGGTTTGAACGTGTTTTTGATATGGATGTATTTATCATTTTAAGCACAATTTTAGAAAATTAATTGTATATCCATTATGCAAACCACCACAAAGGATACATAATATTTTATGTAGCCATTTATTTTTTTGGTTTATGCAACAACTAATTTTCAAATGATACATAATATTTTATGTAGCCATATTTTGCAACGTTGCAACAATAAAACGATGTACTCCCACCGTTTCAAGAAAAGTGATACTTTCACTTTACGCACAATTCTCGAAAATTGTATGCATAACCATTATGCAAACCACCACAAAGGATGCATAACGCATCATGCAACCATATTTTGGTTTATGGATCGACTAATTTTCCGTTTCTGGAAAAGTGATACTTTCACTCGGTTTTAGGAAAATTGATATTTTTGCTCCGTTTCAAAAAAAAGTGATACTTTCGTCCGTTTCAGAAACGAGGTGAAACTATCACTTTCTCTGAAATGGGGCGAAAGTATCACTTTTTCTGAAACAAGGCGAAAATATCACTTTTTCTGAAACAAAGAGAAAGTAGTCGCAGACAAACCTGATCTTCAGATTCTTCTTCGGTCGGCCTTCCCACCGTGGCAACGGTTGTACTAGTATATAAATTGTAACAAAACACCATAAAATAGAATTACAAACCTTTCAATTTAAGCTTCTTCTACCCTAAAATAATGAAGAAACATAAATTAAAGTTCTTCTCCATAATACTTAAAACTTCTACCCAAGATTATTTGGAAGTTACAAGCTTATTGAGGCATCTCCCCACATCAATTCAACTCAAAGAAAAAGATTCAAGGAAAGAAGAAAACAAGGGTACTAACCTAGTCTTTCTTAAAACAAAACTTGGGAGGAGTAGAACCAGGGCTTGAGAACATCTAGTAAACATGAAGGATATAACAAGAAATAAAACCAATGAAAGGAGGCAAAAGAGAGAATAAGAATAACAAGGTAAAACTGGTATGTGAAGACTACCACTATGCATCATCCTCCCCTACATAAGAGAAATTCGCCCTCGAATTGTCAATATCGGCTTCCATAGCATTATCACCCCAATATTTTTCTTTTTTTTTTGATCGGTAAAAAGAGAACTATGTATTAATAAGGTGAAAAACAAGGGCAAGATGCCTCTGCTTACAAACGACCAAGGAAAGATCCAGAGAGGACCCGGAAAACCAGAGAATGTAACAAACTAGAACAACAACCAACTAGCAACAGAAATAGCGAACTAAAAATGTTACAAAAAAGACCAAAAAACCCTAATCAATGTTGATCGAGAACAACCCTCCCCCATCTTCTTATGAAGTTTTCAAGAGAGACACCATTGAACAACTCTTTGTGACTTAACCATAAGCCTAACAACACTTTGACACTGGCTATAACTTGAGCTTCAGTTGAGCTTGTGTTTTGAAAAGCTCTCAAATTTCTTTCCCCCCAAATAACCCAAATTATTGCTGCTGGAACAACTTTCCAAAATAGAGCCGTTCTTCCTCTACCCATTTTGCTCCAAGAGTTGATTAAACTACATATATTTTGAGGAGTTACCCATTTCATCATAAACTCACCAATGAAATGATTCCAAATGCGCCAATTAAAGTCACAATGAACCAGAAGATGACAATTTGTTTCTTCCTCCTTGAAACATAAGTAACATCTATTAGCCCACGACCAACCTCTTCTCATAAGCTTATCTTGTGTTAATGCCTTCTCTTGGATAGCAATCCACAAAAAGAAACTAACTTTTGTTGGCCATAAGGTTGACCATAAACGATTAGATGGAGAGGAAAGCATGTTATGTGTTTCACCTGAAGATAACCACTGGTAATAGCTTTTAACTGAAAATTATCACCCCAATATGGAACCAAATGCTTCATGTTAAACACATCGGGTGTGCGAATGGAGCTTGGTAAGTTGAGGCGATAAGCATTATTGTTAATCTTTTCTTCAATTGGAAATGGTCGTCCAGTGATTTTCACTTTACACGTTGTCTTAACGCTTGCTCCCCACGTGTCTAGCCGTATGTCCGCCAGGCGTCTCCAAACGTCCCATCTTTTCGTCTTTTCACAGCCCCTAGTATAAATTCATCCTTCATTCGACTATTTCCTTTTATTTCGTTCTCTTAATCTTAACTTCTCCTCTTTTCCTCCTCTTTCTTCTGCTTATACCCTGTCTTTAGTGCGCCTGTCTATAACTATGGAATCAAGCCCCACCGATAGTGGTGGTAAAAGAATGTCTAAAGAAGATCTTTCACTAATAACGAAAGAGCGCTTGTTTGGTACTGACACGCTGAATTTATTTTCTAATTAGATCATCCAAGATTAATTAGATCATCCAAGATTAATTTATTTTCTTCACGTTTGATAGGACCTTTTCTAATTAGATTATCCAAGATTAATTTATTTTCTTCACGTTTCAATTTTGTTATTATTCTCTGAAAACCCTACGCCCGCTGACCTTTTCCTAGAGAACCTTTTTTTTTTTTTTGATCGGCACCTATTAGAATAGGGGGATCCAACTCAAAACCAATAACCCAACCATGCGGGACTAATAATCTAAACACGCCCCATCACGTGTAGCCTCGGCGGGTCTTACAAACACGTGGACAATTAAATCGGGTGACGCGAGTAAAGGTGCGGTCAACTGACTCGATACAAATAGCCTGCTCTGATACCATATTAGAATACGGGCATCCAACTCAAAACCAATTGGCAATGAGTGGAGAGGCCCTAATAGATTATAAACCGCAGGATCTTTAATAACCCAACCATGTGGGACTAATAATCTCAACAACACCTTTTCCTAGAGAACCTTCTGCGTGTGTGTATGAGCGTGTTTATTATACGGAGCCTCTATTGTATTTCGTTTCTACCACCCACGTGAGTCCTGAATGGTCAACTTGGAAGCATTACATTCTTTCTAATAATCCCAACCATTTGCGTTGGATCTGTGAACTCAACATTGAGAATTCTCTTTAAGGCATCTGAGTGTAGGAGCGTCTACCGGGCTAACCCTGTCATTTCTTTAGTTTGTCTATGTTGGGTTGTCGGCGTCCATACTCTTTGCTTTTACTTGGGAAGAAGCGACACCCACTCTAGAGGACGTCGTGGTGGATCTGACCGAATTGCCAATCCATAATTCCCATAGTTATGAAAAGGAAGATCCGGTTAGTTATGATGACAAGTTATTCAACATCCTACTCGAGATCCGGAGATCCACCGCTCGTAAGGCAGAGGCAAGTGAGTCTGGTACTCCCGTAAAGGTAGACAAACGTGTCTCTCTTCCGGGTTGGTTGAAATATCGAGATCCCCAAATCACCGATCTGATTAATAAGAAATAGAAACCATCCCTTTTGAAAACATTCATCCCTCCAGATCACGATGAGCGTACTGAATTAGCTGCTTTTCTAGCCTATTGGTTGGTTCATGATGTATTTGAGTTTGTGCCTAGAGATACTATTCGAGATGATATCTTCAGTATCGCCGTGTTAATGTCAATGAGAAATCTAGGATCTCATGATGATCAAGACACATCAGATTGTAAGCAAAGAAGATGAAGAAAGATAGTTTTATTAAAGACTGAAAAAGATAATGTTGAAAGACACAGTTCAGACATATTTATTAGAAATGATTTATTATGTCTGAATCAGACATATAACTCAGACAGTCAAAACCCATACTGACTCAAAACTATCTGACTCAAAGAACTAAGTCAATTCAAAAGGATTTGATTTGATTTGATTTCCTATTAGCCCCCCTCAAACTGATAATAAGAAAGAATCAGTTTGAAATACAACAAAAATGTTTAAGGGACAAGAAAAGAAACATTTTTAGGAACAGTCATACAACAATTTGCATCAGAAAAAACACTATCTGCTGAAGAAGTAGAACCACTAACTGCTGAAGAAGTAGAAGCACCCTGACCAATAGTGGTAGAATCAATCTGTGAAGAAATAGGAGATCCCAGTAATTGCTGAAGTAGAGAATGAAACATTGGAGCACATAAGCCTTAAGTGAAAAGGTCTGCTAGCTGATTTTCTGAAGATATATGATAAACACTAAGAAATCCATCATGAATCAGCTCTCTAACCACATGGTATTGAATTTTTATATGCTTGGTCCTGTAATGAGAAACAGGATTAGCAGACAAGTAAATAGCACTTGTATTGTCACAATAGAGTGAAATAGGCAATTTAACATTAACATGTAACTCAGACAGTGTAGTTGCAGGATTTCCTACAACACACCCCCTATAATATTTTGTAGATCTAAATCTTATTAATCATCTAAATCTCAAAATATAAGTACTAGAAATATAAATTGACACAAGGATTTTTTTACATGGTTCGATCAATGTGATCTACATCCATGGTTCTTCACTATGATTATTGAGATTACATTAGTATTTCATTTATAATCTCCATTAATGGATATTTGGTAGAGCTCTAGATCTAGTTTTTTGGGGAAGAAGATGATAAAGAAAATTAATAATCTCTCTCTAAAATGTCTAACCTCTCTAAAGTGTCTCCTCCATAAAAATGTCTCTCCCCCTTTTCTCTCTCCTGCCTTTCTCTTTATATAGGATATTACATAATGGATGACAGCTCATGTACAACTAATATTTCCCTTAATTTCGGATTTACCTTGCGACATTTCGCAGGTCTACAAATGTTAGTCTTCGCAAGTCTTCTTGACTCTTCGCAGAATCGTCACACCTTTCTCATATTTAAGCTAATGTCATTTATTGCGTCGTTTCTAATATTTCTTCTGCGACATTATTAAGTTGCGTCGTTAATAAGTCTCAAGTGAAGGTTGCTGCGATATTCTGCTCCTACATCTTGCCTCTTTTTTCTTGAATATTGCTTGAAGAGCGATCTTTAAGAAAAAATCCGTTGTTGTAGTAGTCTTTGATCTTTGTTGATGAAGGAACGAGCGAAAGAATATTGGACTTGAAAAGTACGTACTTGCCTCTATTCTTTTGCGAAGTTCCGAAGCTTTGAAAAGTAATATGAAGTATCCTTGAAGAAGTATAAGAAGTATAAAGTATCCTTGAATAAGTATAAGAAGTACTTAATCCTCGAAATATATAAGAAGTATGAAGTATCCTTTGAGAAGTATAAGAAGTATCCGTCCTTGATTGCAAATAAGAAGTATTGCGAAATTATTACTCCATGCTCTCTGCCTCATGCAATGCTGTAATACAAATAAGAATTTGGATTAGTATTCAACATTTCTTTTATCAAACAATTTCATTTAATTGCTAATTCAAATCGTTTTTCTTTGTTTTGATTTCCTTTGTATGACTTGTTTTTCATTCAAGCTCACAACTCCTCCTGCAGTATCTTCGCAGGATAAACCATCTTCTCTTGCGATATCTTCGCAGGATAAATCAATTCCTCCTTCACAGGATAAACCATCTTTCCCTGTGATATCTTCGCAGGATAAATCAATTCCTCCTCCTACTCTCGTCATCTCTGAAAATGCCACTATCGATATTCCTGAATTTTCTATCAATGAAGTTCCTCAAGATGGACCCCTTTCTACTTTTACCATCAATGCCTCTGTCTCATCCCCACTCATTAATCTTCATCAAATTTCTTCTTCTGGCATTTCTATGACCAAGGATGACTCAATTCTTCCTTCTCCTCCCACCATTACCTCTTCATCTGGGTCTATCTTTTTTACCACAGAAAACCTGGAGGGGATAGATGTAGCTTTCAAAGTTTTATCAGACATCATGAATGATGTCAAGAATACCTCCATTGATCCCATCAGGTTTAGCGTTTGCGAGTCTTTGAGTACATATTTCGGTTCTGACAAAATATCGCAAATGTCTTTAGAACAAGAAGTTAAGACATTGAAGAATAATCTTCAAAACATTTCGCTGGACCGTGATAATCTTCGCAAGAAGAACGAAGAATTGAAAGGTATTAATTCTCCTCCCCACCTTTTTTTTGAAGACCTTGTTCGCCTTTCAAGCTTTAAACCAGAAACGAAAAATGGAGATATATCAATTGGAATCTGTCATTGAAGAAACTCGAATGGATAGAGATGTTTGGATGGAGCAGTATAACCAGTTAGATAATCTTCATACATATTCTGTTGATCAAATAGATAATCTTACCCAAGAGAATGTTCACTTAGTTCAGAAGCAAGACTCGCTGACTAATGAATTATCTCATCTCTCTTATTCTTTGAGTAAATCTAATTCGGAGTTGGAAACCTTATCAGATGAGAATGGAACTCTATCTCAAGAGAAGCGAGTTTTGTTAAACAAGATGGCGATTGCTTCGCAATGACTTGATGTCCGTCGAGAAAATATGTAATGAACAGGGAACAATCTCTCTGTTCACTGAGAAGTAAACTTCAAGAAGTCACTATTGAGAGGGATAAACTTATTCAGGGTAGAATAACTTTAAGTGTGAAAACTAGCCAACTGAAAGACCAATATTCCAAGTTAAAAGAATCCTACTCTTCTCTTGCTAAGGAAAATAACTTGCTTGTTACCAACGAAAAGAGTTTGCGCGCTCGATTAAAAGGTTTGGTTGGAGATAATTTTGACAATGCCATGGATCACTTGGAGAATAGTTGCTTGGCTTTGACCCAACATCTTATTTCGCAAAAGAAGGTAGTCATAGAAATTGACTGCCTCATCTATTCTTCCTTTATCAAGTCTTCAAATCTTTTGTCTATATAACTCCTTTTGTTCTTTGTTTTTGCAGAGTACGAGAGAGATCTTCGCTCCTCCCTTTCTATTCTGGAGTCTAACTATGCCAAGATTCGCAAGGAGAATGCGTTACTTACTTCTACTCTTGCTAGGTCTCGCGACCGGGCCGAAAGAAGATTGGATTACCTTATTCACTCCAAAGACATCCAGAGTAGAAATCACCAGAAGGCACTCCTTCGCCAATTTCATCTCAAAGCAGAAGTCATCGTGAATAATATACTATTGTCCAAATCTCTCGATCCCGTATCTATCGAACCTCTGGAAGTTGAAGAAGATGAAATCCCTAATTTGCCTGATAGTGATTATGAATACGAAAGTGGCGAGGATGTCGCAAATGAAAAGGCGATCCCCTCTAATAATGAAGCTGTCAATAATGACCCAAGTGAAGGGGGTTCTGGCGAGAATCAATCAACTGGCGAAAATGTGAAAATTGTTGAAGCTGATAAAATTGTTGAAGAGTGTTTCACATCTCCTGCTGGCGAGAAGAATGATGTAGAGAGTTAAACTTCTTTATAATTTTGTATTTTCTAGCTTCTTTATCTTCATTACTTTTTGCATAAGACACTTTTCAATTCCACTTTTCAAGTGCACTTTTTGATAAGAAAGATTGAGTCTCTTTGTTGAACAATTCTCTTATTTCCTCTTACTATCTTATGATTGACTTTTTCTTTTGTGGTTTTGCTTATATTCAAATGATTAAGCAAGTCATTCTGAATTAATATTTGCAAGTTCAGTCTCGCAAGCTTGTTTGCTTACTCTTTTTGTGTGGTCTTATTTTGCCTTCCTAGTTAAAGGTCTTATTTTGCCACCCCTCGTTATTGCGACAAAATCGCAGGACGTCTGTACACTTTCATGTAAAGACCCATTGATCTTGCCTTATCGCTTTCTTAGTATTATTGCCTCTGCAGGATGTTTTCGTTGCGACAATATGACAGGCCTAGAAGTTCTTGCGAATTTAAAGCCCCATGACATTGCCGTCTTGCGACGAAATCGCAGGACGTCTTTACACTTTCATGTAAAGACCCATTGATATCGTCGTATCCTCGCGTTAGTATTATTGCCTCTTCAGGATCATCGCACAAATATGACAAGTCTAAATTTTCTTGCGAAAATTGAGCCTCATGATATTTGCGTCTTAAGACACTTATCAGCTCCCTAATGGAGGGTGCCGCCCTTATCATCTCCCTGGTTTCCCCTTCAAGGAGGCGTACATCGGCCATACAAGACTAGCTCCTCCCATCCGGTCTTAACAACAACCAGTTGTTTTCGCAGCCTCTTATCCCTTATACCTATAGGGCTTATGGTTACGAGACTGCACCCTAAGTGGAGTTTTCTTCGGGCCGAGTGCAGCATGTGCCAAGACTTGCCAAGAATGGCCGAGACACTTCTAATGCCCCAGGCACTCTTGGCTCAACCGTGTACCTCGGCGCCTTCACTGACTCCTTGGAAGAGACCCTCGGTCGTCCAACCAGGGTATAACCTTATATATATAGTTGGAAATCCAAGGTATCTCCCCCGGATGGGCTTTATTGACCCCAAATTTTCATGACTCAGGTTCCAGGAGTGGTGTAACCTTTTCCCTGAGCCATGTCAAGAGATACCCCCTTATATGACGCACATTAGGTCTTACATTTGCCTCTTGCGAAATATCATTCGCGAACTAGGGTGTACGCCATAAAGGTTCGTCCCGTTTGTATAAATCACTCATTTTTGATTATCTCTTGTTATTTTGTTTGCGAGGTATTCGCACATTCTTTCTTTATTTTATGCAATTTCGGAATCATTCTTTTGCAAAAAACTTTTATATGAATTCATTTCACTTTATCCATTCAGTACTTCGCAGTCTAATCTTTTCCCACAATCTTTTATGGGTAATATCTCTTCAGATATAATCTATTCCATGGTCTATCCAATCTGTGCCCCACATCTTTGCCCTCGGGATCCATCAATCTATACGCCCCTGTTCCAACTATCTCCTTAATGATATAAGGTCCATCCCATTTTTTCGCTAGCTTGCCACCACTTTCTCGCTGATATCTTTGGTGTTTCTCTCAATACTAGATCGCTTTGGTTGAAATTCTCGTGTCTTGACACGTTTGTTATATTCTCCGGCTAATCTTCGCTGATAATTCTCCATATGTTATAGTGCTCTTTCTCTTTTCTCTTCTAATTCATCTAGCTTGATTAAAATGTTACCCGCACTAAGATTTTTCTCCCAAGCTTCTTTCTTTGTGGTTGGAATCATAACTTCTGTTGGGAGTACAGCTTCAACTCCATATGTCAAACAAAAAGGTGACATTCCCGTAGCTTCTCGCCTGGTTGTATTGTACGCCCATACTTGCATTATGCACTTGTTCACACCATGCTCTATTATGTCCTTCTAACTTCTTCTTCAATATGTCCGCAATTGTTTTGTTTGTTGCTTCGCTCTGTCCATTGGCTGCGGGTATAAAGGAGTTGATTTCCACATTTTATCTCGAAACGCATTAAAGCAATGATTCTATATTTTGTCCTTCAAACTGTTTTCCATTGTCATATACCAACTGTGCGGGGATTCCAAATCTGCATATAATATTCTCGAATATGAAGGTAAAGATATCCTTATCGCGAATGTGTTGTACCACTTTTACTTCTGGCCATTTTGTGAAATAATCTGTAGCGACAATTAGATATCTTCTCTGCCCTGTTCCTGGTAAAAATGGTCCCACAATGTCTAAACCCCACTTTCCAAAAGGCCATACACTTGTTGAAGAATGTAATGGTGCCCCTGGTGCATGTATTTTCTTTCCGTGCCTTTGACAATCTTCGCAACGCCTTGATATTTGTTTCGCATCCTCATGCATATACGGCCAATAATAGCCTTGCATTTTTGCCTTATGTGCTAAAGATCTTCCGCCACTGTGATTGCCAGCATCCCCATTGTGCAACATTTTTAATATTATTTCTCCTTCTCTTCATGTTAAACATCTAAGCGAGGGTCCATTAAAGGATCTTCGGTACAACACCCCATCTCTTAGTTCATAATTTGTTGCACGGCTTTTTAATTTGTGTGTCTCTAATCTGTTTCTTGGTGTTTCCCCTTTCATCAGATATGCATGAAGTTCTGCTCTCCAATCTTCATCGCAGAGCATTTGTGTTCCATCTTCTACGAGCATCACATCTGTCTCATGCTCTTCCTCTTTATTGATTGATGGTGATAGAAGTGTTTGTATTTTTATGCATCTCTTAATTTGGATCCGTCATCATACTTGATATAAAGGCAAAAGCATCTGCGAGTCTATTATCTCTCCTTGATATATGTCTCCATTTTATTTTTGGTATCTGTATTGACAACTCTTCAACAAGTTTCTTGTACTTTTTCAAAGATGGTTCATTTGTAATATATTCTTCTTTTATTTGGCGAATAGTTAATTGTGAATCACCGGTGATTCTCACATTTTCCAACTTCATTTCTATTGTGAATAGCAGAGCATGTATTATGCTTCATATTCTGTTTCATTGTTGGTAGATGCAAACTCCAATCTGAAAGAAAAAGCTATTTTATTGCCTTCTGGCGAAATCAAAATGATCCCAACTCCGTTGCCTTCCCCATTTGACGATCCATCTACCAATATTTCCCATCTGTTTGGATCAGTTAATAAATCTTTTGGATCTCCATGGTCTTCTTCTATATCCATCATTTCTTCCACTGCTTCATCCTCTTCCAAAGGAAACTCTGCTAAAAAGTCTGCAACAACTTGTGATTTTGGTGAAGATAGTATTTCATATTTGAGTTTGCAATGACTTACTTGAGCATTTCATCTCTCAACCCTTCCTGACCTTTTTGAATTTTTCATTACCGACTCAATCGGTACTTTTGTCATTACCTTAACTGTGTGTGCTTGGAAGTATATGCGAAGTTTAAATGTTGCATAAACTAATGCCAAAATTAGTTTTTCAATTTTTGAATAATTCCTCTCCGCGGCATTGAATGTTTTGCTGATGTAATAGATTGGCTTTTCCACTCCTGCGTCTATTCGCAATAATACTGCACTTAGTGCATGCGAGGTTGTCGCAAGGTAGATTAATAATTCCTCCCCTGGTTTTGCTTTTTGTAAAATTGATATATCCATTAGATGTTCTTTTATTCCTTGTAAAGCTTTCTCACATTCATTGGTCCATCTAAATTTCGCTCCTTTTTTGAGTATGTTGAAAAAATGCTTACATTTGTCGGATGATCGCGAGATGAATCTTCCTAGCAAAGCTAATAGTCCATTTAACTTCTGCACATCTTTTACCGTCGCTGGTGTTGGCATATCGCGAATTGCTTGTACTTTCACTGGGTCAACTTGTATTCCTTCTTTTGATACAATGTAACCTAAAAAATTTCCTGATGCAACTCCAAAGGTACACTTTTATGGATTTACTTTGATGTTGAAATGCCTCATTTGTTCAAAAATTTCCCTCAAATCCTGTACATGGTCTTTTGCTTCTTTACTTTTTATTAACATGTCATCCACATAAACCTCTAGTGTTTTGTGTATCCATTTCGCGAACACCTTTTCTACCATCCTTTGGTATGTTACTCCAGCATTTTGTAAACCAAATGGCATTTTTGTAGAACAGTATAATCCTCTTGGAGCGAAGAAAGCAGTATGTTCTTGGTCTTCTTCTGCAAGTGGAATTTGATTGTAGCCTTTATATCCATCAAGAGATGATATCCTTTCATTTCCTGCCGCTGATTCAACCATTTGCGGAATATCTGGCAAAGGAAAGCTATCTTTTGGACAAGCTTTATTTAGATCAGTAAAATCTATGCAAATTCTTATCCATTTTTTCTTCTTTGGGACTACGACCATATTTGCTATCCATTCGGGATATTTTGCTTGTCTAATGATTCCTGCGTCTAGCATCTTCTGCAATTCTTCTTCTATTTGAGGATGATATGCTGTTGCGATTTTTCTAATTCTTTGTTTGAATGGTCTTGCATTTTTGTCAATCTCCAATTTATGGCACGCCACAGATGGATCTATACTAGGCATTTCATCCATGTCCCATGCGAAAATGTCTTTGTAATCTCGCAATAAATCAACGGTTCTTCTTTCTTCATCTGCATCCATCTTAGTCCCAATTTTTAACATCTTAGGTTCTTCTTCAGTTACGACGTTCACTTCCCTTGCCGGCTCTGCCGCGGTGTAGCTAGCCTTCGGTTCTCCCATAGACGTTGGTCCTTTTATTTCCTTCGCAAGTTCATTCTCTTCTTCCGAGATTTCGCCAGGTATTCCTTTTCCTTCTTCTGCTCTTATAATGTAAGTTCTAAATTCTTATTCCTTTTTCATTGCTCTTGCCATCTTTTTGCGATCTTTTCGCCTCTTTATCTGTTCTTCATAATGTTTTACCTCAATTTGATGATATATCTTTCCTTTATCGGTATCTCCTCTGATTTCGCCAATCCCACTCGGCATAGGAAATTTAACACATTGATGAAATATCGAGGCTACATCTTTTATTGCATGTACCCATGGTCTTCCCATCAACATGTTGTATGGCGATTCCATATCCACTACACATAACGTCACTTGTGTTTCAATTTCTCCCAACAGAATTCGCATTTTTATTTCCCCTTTAGGTTTTGTTATAGATTTGCCGAAACCATGGATATGATATGTTTAGGAAGTCATTTCTTCATTTTTGTACCCCAATTCTTTATAAGTATGATAAAACATTATATTCACTAAACTCCCTGTGTCCACCAAAGTTCTATTTATTGCCCATTCTTCCACTGTTTTTGTTAGTTCTCCTTCTTCCTTGCTTGCGTTTATCGTAATCACTAGTGGAGATGTATGATTTAAACTCTCTCTTGATATCTCCGTTGCTGTGAACATAATCTTCTGTTTTTCCCATTCTTTCAAGGGTGACGCCTTCTCTGTTGTTATAATTTTCTTTCCTTCAAAATCTCGTTTGTGTATTCTCCCTCTGATACTTTCATGAAATTTATTAACCATCGTCTTTGTAATCATATTACATTCCAATTCTCCATTATTCTCCTTGATTCTGGCTTTCTCCATTTTAACCAATTTATCCACCATACTCCTGATTTGAACAATTTTAATGACAATATCCAATCTCTAATCTTCAGTGTTCCCTGTTTCTAGCGCCAATATGTAGTTGCAGGAAATCCTACACTACACCCCTCACAAGAATTTATACAATCAAGTCATTTTAGGATGAACAATTGTAATTTTTATTGATTAAACTCTTTAAAATGCTTACAAGATGAAATGGAAATTAGTTAAAGAATTACAATTACTCTAAACTTTCTCTCTCTTAATGACTTGCCCAACACTCGAAAAAAGATCCCTTACAATAGGCCTGCTTGGCTCCTTATATAGGGTATTATATAATGGATGACAGCTAAGATGTCCTTTATTTTCGGGAATAACTTGCGAAATATCGCAAGTGTACAAATATATAATCTCGCAACTCTCCTAGATCTCGCTGGGTCTTCACATCTTTCTCATGTTTTGGTTGTTGTCATTCATTGCGTCATTTATATTACTCATCTGCGACACCTTCGCAATGCTGTCGTTTATTGACCTCGCGAGGTATTGATGCCGCGATATTCTGATCCTACAGACAACAAAGAAGAAAGCCACTCCAATTCAGCAGTTGCCACAGACAAACACTTATATTCTGCTTCTACTGTTGATCTTGCAACTGTGGGCTGCTTTTTACTAGACCAAGAAACTAAAGAATCACCAAGAAAAACAGCATATCCACAAGTTGATCTAGCAGTTTTAGGACAACTTCCCCAGTCTGAATCTGTATAAGCTGTCAGTTTTTCAATATCACCTTTTCGCAAAGTAATACCATATCCAATAGTTCCTTTTAAGTATCTAAGAATCCTCTTGACCAACAATAGATGAACATCTGTAGGGGCATACATAAATTGACTTACATAATTTACCCCAAAGCATATATCAGGTCTAGTTAAGCATAAGTACTGTAACATGCCAACTAAAGTTCTGTAAGTTGTTGCATCTGATAATAACTGACCTTCATGAACTGAAACTCTAGGACCCTTAGCTACTGGTGTAGTGCAGGAATTACACTCTGTCATGCCTGCTTTAACTAATAACTCAAGAGTATACTTTTTCTGTGTCAATAAAATTTCATGTTGTGTTCTTGTAGCCTCTATGCCTAAGAAGTAATTCAAATCTCCCAATTGCTTCATTGCAAACACAGAACTCAAATATTGCACAAGATGATCAAGTAAAGAATTGGAAGAACCAGTAAGAATAATATCATCTACATACAACAATAGTACCATCATGTCTGAACCAGCAACAAAGACAAACATGGAGAAATATGAAATTGTTCTAACAAAACCATATGAAATCAATGCTGAGCTGAACTTCTGAAACCAAGCCCGTGGCGCTTGTTTTAAGCCATATAAACTTTTCTTAAGATGACACACTTTATTTGGAAACTCTGAACTGACAAACCCTGGTGGTTGCTTCATGTAGATATTTTCTGTTAAGTCACCATGCAAAAAAGCGTTTGAAACATCCAATTGCCTTATAGGACAATTTCTAGTAACAACTAAGCAAAGAACAACTCTAACCGTGGTAGACTTAACTACAGGACTAAAAGTTTCCCCATAGTCGATACCAACTTGTTGGTTATATCCTTGAGCAACTAGTCTGGATTTTAGCTTATCAACAGTTCCATCTGACTTCAGCTTAACCCTATATACCCATTTACAGCCTAAGATATTCATGTGAGGCTCAGGATCAACTAAGTCCCAAGTTCCATTATTCTGTAGTGCAGTATTCTCTTCTGCCATGGAAACAAGCCATTTAGGATCTTGCATTGCCATTTTGAAGTTTTTAGGCTCAGAAGGAGTATGAAGAATAGAAGTGAGAGCAGAAGAATGCTTAGTAGAAAAATTCATGACATGATCATGAAAAGTTTTTGGCTTAGTAATATCCCTTTGAGATCTAGTGATAATAGAAGAAGAAGAAGGAATAGAGGAAGCAGATGAAGGAGCAGAAATAGATGATACATTTTCTAAAACAGAAGAAACAGAGGAAGGAGCGGAGAAATAAAACTCATTTTCAGAGAAGATAACATGTCTGGATATGTAAAGCTTTTTAGTTACAGGATTAAAACACTTATAACCCATATGTAGAGTGCTATAGCCAACAAAAACACATTTAAAAGTTTTTGGAGATAGTTTGTCAACTCTTGAATGTCCTAAGAAAGGATAACATATGCATCCAAAAACACGTAAAAAAGAATAATCTGGCATACTCTTAACTTTCTGAAGATATTGCACAATAGACATATTACCCTTTTTAATACTATGCAATTGATTTCTTAGCATACTCTTCCTAGCAAGAAACTGAGTTCTAAAACTCATTTGAAGAAAATCCCAAATTTCTTTTGCAGTTGATAATCCAAGAACATCACCACTAACAGTTGGAGTAAAAGTAGCTTTAAGACAAGTAGAAACGAATCTATCTAATCTCCTCCAAGACACCCATTCTGGGTTAACAATTTCATTACCATCAACCATTATTTTCTGAGGTGGTTCAACAATTTCACCACTAACATACCCATATAAGTCACAAGAGAACAACACACCCTCAAATTGATCTTTCCAGAGAAGATAATTTGAATGATCTAATTTCATTGACACAAAATTTGATATATTTGTAAAAGGAAGAGAAGTAGAATTACCAGCGGAAGACATTGTATTTTGATGTTGAGTGTTCTGTGAAATTTCTAGATCCAAAATTGAAGTACGACTGAAATTTCGATTTGTATTGTTGTTGTTGTTGACACTTGGATGATTAAAGTTGTTGCTGTAATCAGTTGATCGTGTTTTTACCATAAAATCTTCCAAGAACCCTAAAAGAAAATTTGATTTGTAGGAAAAAATTTCTTGAATATGATATTACCCAAATTGAAGCTTTAAAAATTGTTATAAGCTATTTTAAAGAACCCTAAGAACGTTACCTATCTGATACCATGAGAAATCTAGGATCTCATGATGATCAAGACACAACAGATTGTAAGCAAAGAAGATGAAGAAAGATAGTTTTATTAAAGACTGAAAAAGATAATGTTGAAAGACACAGTTCAGACATATTTATTACAAAGGATTTATTATGTCTGAATCAGACATTTAACTCAGACAGTCAAAACCCATACTGACTCAAAACTATCTGACTCAAAGAACTAAGTCAAGTCAAAAGGATTTGACTTGATTTGATTTCCTATTAGTCAAGAGGAATCACGTATCCTTTAGCCCCCATGTTTTTTGGTGGGTTGCCTCATCACTTGGATACTTTGGTTTCAGATATGGAAATTGCGAACAATCACGAACATACTGTGGAAAGTTTTGTTGCTGCCAATTTTTTGAAAATGTGGTTATGGGAACGCTTCCTAAGTGTTGATCTGGGCGCCATCCACTGCCTTCAGGGAAGGATAAAGCAATCGGGACGTTAGACGCGGCCGGTCGTGTGGTCACGATTTCGTTCAGGTACTGCCTTGTATGAGATTATTCGAATAAAGAAGGAAAGTAACTCCCTACCATCCTTCATGGATAAGCTATCCAAGTTCAAAGCGCGTCCTTATGAGGATGCTCCGGAGGGTCCATTGTTCTTCAATCTTGCTCCTGTTTTTGTCAGGGATGTACTGGACATCGAGACTTCTCCCCTTGATGATGAATAGTGTAACTTCATAGCCATAGCGAATCCGAGATTCATTCATGGGTATTTTGATGGAAAGTTATATTCTGTTAGTTATAAATTTGATACGGTGGTGAGACAGTTATGTTACGATCTAGATGCAGCTTCCGTGCAGACTCCTTATTTTACGGAAAATGAAGCTCTATTAACTGCTATTTATCGTCGATTAGTGTTCAACCAGCTGAACCGTGCCTTTGTCGAGACTCTCCTTTTCGTCTAGTGATCCCCCACCAGATCACCTTCCCGTCTTCACATAGAGTTGGTGCACCTACTGGTATAATAAGCTAACTCGGATGATAGAGTTCAGTTGCACCCCTTCTCTTCTAAGGGAAGTGACTAGCCCCCGGTCTTTATGTGCTCACGGTAGAATATAACTTGCCGCTTGAAAACGCAGCGGTACCAAGTACACCATTATTATTTTTGTTTGACAACCTACTCGGCTTGGTTTGTAAGTGTACAAATATACAAGAACCAATTCATGAACATAATGCCACATTTTGTAAACCGAGTTCGCATACCTTAAAGGCATTGAAATTCAGACACTTTAGTTCGCAACAGAGTTCGCAAACGAACCTGAGTTCGTGTGTATAGATAAATGATTTGCATACAAAGTATGTGAATCAACTTGTCAACTGCCGATTTAGAACCTACCCACTGATTTCGCAAACCCTATTCGCAAACTAAAGTTCTAGACCTTACCTGGTATTTCTGTTCGCCAACACAGTTCACAAACAATAGTTTCGTACCCAACATGTAAACCTGTTTGCAAACAAGAGTTCCAGACCCAACTAGTATTTCACAGTTCGCATATTGTGTATGCATACTGTGATGTATCCAGACATTGGCAGTAGTTCTAAAACTCTCATTAATCGATTTGAAACATCCTTAGAAGACAACACCGATAATTTTACACATACCAATAGCTTCGAGTAATTTTCAAATGATTAAATGATCAATACAAAACATTCCAAGTTAACATCAAATGATTGTCTCACACAAATCATGTAAGATATCCAAGGTAATTTTCACATGATTATCTTGACACAATATTTAGTTTCCAACAAATGAATTGTTTACAACTAAAGTTGTCAAGTAGTTTATGAAGTCAAGACATAGCTAAAGAATGCTTCAAACTTGTATTTCGAGAATTATATAAACGAGATAAACTCGACTCGAAATTTCAAATGTGTATAACACAAAGTCTATATAGCTATACGACTTAGTCTCATTAGTACATATAATTGAATAGACTTCTGAGTGATAGATAAGTTTTAGTTTTCACATACCTTTTGTCATCGAAGTTCCTCCAAGCTCTTCAGTAAATCTTCTTATTCAATTGGTGAACGTTGTTAAGTCCAAAGCTCAACTACACACTTCTATCCTAATCCGAGACATAGCTATAGGCAGACTAGAAATCAAGATATAGTTTTGATCAACTAAACTTGACAAACAAGATTGAGATAGAAACGCTTGCGAGTTTGACTGTGAAGTTCTCTAACATAAAATATGACAACCAACCTTGACATACCAATGCTTGGTGGGTTCAACCGAGCTATGATCTCACACTTTCAACTTTTTGATTGTGGGCGAAAAAGATATAACTCTGAATATTGTTACTCGATTGAGATTCATTAAGTTGAACTCTCATAATTGTATTTAAGTTTTTTCCGTACAGGTTGCCTAAGAAAAAGTTGGTGGTGTATTTTGGTACCCCCAGTGTTTTCAGATAGAAATCACAAAGTTTTCTTCATCTCGAAACGTGTGTGTTTGAGTTTACCAACACAAAAAGAGTTGAAAAACCAAGTTCTACTGATCTTGCTGAAAAAATTCTCTTGAATCCTTCCAAGAAGAATGGTTAACTTGATATTGGAAAGATCCGTTTTTCCAACTTGATCAAAGATAAACATGATTAATCATTTTTTCTGGATAGTCAGTGTTTTGAGAAATATCCAAATCTCAAAGGAATGAGTTTTCATTGCTGGAAAGAGATTTGATCTAAAAGTTTCATTTGCGAAATATGTGGAGTTTAGTTAAGAATCAAGAATGAGGAAAACTATTTTGATGTTGAGGCATACTCACCTGATATGGTAAGAGTTTTTTATGCTAACGTTCATAACGTTAATCATGATAAACTTAACTTTGTGACTCTTGTTGTCATAATACTATAAATAATGGAGCTTGTATTCATACAAACCCATCCCTTAACACGCTTTGCTTAGTGGTTTGTGTGGGAATCCAACTCGTGGATTGAGGAGAGTAATCTAATTAGGTGAATCTCTTGGGTTTCCTTCATTTAAAGTTTTCTTTGGGATCAAGAATCTTTTAGTAGTACCGTTAATTGGAAACTAAATCGTATTGTTATTTTAGTTTTCGGTTATTGATTTGATTGACTAACGGTATAATTATCATTGATAGATCAAACTTGATTACTCCATGGTGCTTCACTTCTGATATAAGGTCACTCAAGTTTGTTAGACTATTACAGACTTACTTATTCAAAACTGTTTATAGAACTTTTAATAAATCAATATGAACAAACTCTGTTATGTGTGTATTGCTCATTAGTGGGAATCAAGTCCTTTGTGCAGGTACTTTGAAGATTTGAAGACTTGAGAACTTTTTCTTTCTGGTATTCAGATCTATGTGATACTTCATGCATAATTTATTCTTTGGGATATAAATAATATTACATAAATGTCAGACTTGTTGACATTAATATCGAACAAACTGTCGAGTTGTTTCTCATTGTAGATTAGCTTGGATAGAGCTTGTTCACTGAGATAAATTATTTATTTAATCTTTGTCTTGGTTTGATCTTTATCTCTGACCATTATCGTGTTAGGGAGGTATACAGTGAGGTGTTTACTGGAACATGTTAGTCCTTTATTTTCTAGGGTTACGATCCAAATAAGTTGACAATAGAAGTCTCCACAACTGATGAAGCGACTTAAGGTAATGGACTTTATCTTTGGATTCACATGTGTCGACAATATTGGTTGTAGTTTCAGGTGTTAGAGCGTCGCTAGGTCGAGCTCACAAGTTTTTCCATCTCAAGCTTATTGTCAATTTTAGATGCACAAAACTATATCATGATTTCTAGTCTACTAAAGTCAAGTCTCGGACTAGGATTAAAATATGGTAGTTGTGTATCAGACATCACTGAATAACCCTCGAAGATTGAAGACTGAAGAATAAACGAAGCAATTTGCAAGAACTTAGTCAACAAAGAGGTATTCGAAGACTGGCCTATTATATTTTATGAGACTATGTCGTATGATTTCAGTAGACTTAATATTCCAAATAAGAAATTTCTTGTCCTGGTGAAACTCTCAAAATATGATTTAAGCAATGGATGTTTGTAGATCCTTAACAATCTTAGTTAGAATAATTTATTATTAACATATATAATTTTTTTAAGTTGATCATCACAAGCAACAACACATACTATCTATGGCTATTGTGTTGAAGCATTGCTCGGTTGAACCCATCAAACGTTGGTATGTCAAATTTTGGTGTCAGACTTTTGCTCCAAAACTCGAAGCTGCTTGATTATATTACAAGAGTAACTTCGCCAGGTTAGACTAGGAAGTCTAAAAATATTGAGCCAAACTCGTGTTACTCTGAAGAACCCGAAGACATATCAACATCAACGAACACACTGTTCTAGGTTAGTAATACCGAGCTTGTTTACCTTTCCATCTAAGTTGCTTTTAAGTCATTTTTATTGAAAACATAACATGTGAAGTTATATATATGCATTTTAGTATTGGTGATTTGATCATTACATTATGATCAAAATATCAAGGGAGAATGTACAGGTTGTTTCACAACTTTGGTATATTGTAATCCGAAGTATAACATTTATCTTTTGAACTTCATATATGCGACATAACACTATCTTTTTAACTCGTTAGTAGTTAGTGCATTGAACTTTGGATTGATTCCATGCCTAGAAAACTATGTTTAGTTACATGAGTTTAAAGACTTAAACGTACGAAACTTGTTTCATAATCCAAACAAATCAAAGGATCTTTTCCAGGACCGATCCCTTAAACATGGATCTTTACTAGGACTGATCCTAAGGATCTCTAGTAATACCGATTCCATAGCCAAAAATCTCTACCAGGACCGGTCCCAGGGATCTCTAGCAGGACCTATCCCTTAACAAGGATCTCTTGCAGGACTGATTCCTAATAGCACTTGCATTTTCGGATTCTGGTTTACTCTATGGTTTGCATAGATTTCAGAAAATGAGTTGCTAGGTTAGGAAAGTTTAAAATGTCGACATTATGTGTATTTGAACATGTGCTAAAATCTTATATATATATATATATATATATACAAGACATAATTGAACCTCAATGTTGTTCTTCGTATGAAAAGACACAATAAGGCTTGTCTAGGAAAAAAAGTTTGTCCTAGTTGAACCTCATTTTTGTACTTCGCATGTTATGTTTTCAATCACAAAACGAATTTAAAACAACAATATAAAAATGGAAACAAGTCAAGTCATGTATTACTAACCTCAAGTATAAGGATGATGTCTTCGTTGATGTTCGATATGTCTTTGAAATCTTCAGGTGTTCAGAGTAATACTTGTATGTCTCAACATTTCTAGACTTCCTAGTATGACCTAACGAAGTTGACTCTAGTAATCTAATCAAGAAATTAATGAGATTGATACTAAAATATGACAACCAACCTTGAAATACCAACGCTTGGCAGGTTCAACCGAGCAATGCTCAAATACTTTCGATATTCAGGATTTATGTATCTTTAGTTTCCTAGTAATTAAAGCATATATGTAAAGAATATGTTAGTAAAATACTTGTGTTCTAGCTAATATTGAGTTTTTATCCATGAGAGATTTCAGTATATTAGTTGGATTACAGTTGAAATTATGGAAAACCGAAAATTGGTATTTATTGCATATCTTTTATATTTTAGGATTTGGAAATTCCTTGGTGTCCAAACTACCTTGGTCTATAAATAGTGAAGTTTGTTCTTCTTACAAACTTATCCCATAACATACGCACTTCATTTGTAGTCAGTATGGGTAGTATTACTTGTAATACTCACTTGGAGAGCAGAGTAACCTAGTTAGCGAAATCTTTTACGTCCGCTTCAACTTTTGTGGGATCAAGAAGCGTCTACAAGTACCATTGGTAGGAAACTAGAATGGCATATTTTTAATTTAGTTTTCGATTATTAATTTGATTGACGAACGATAGTTGAACCTTGATAATTACTATTTTGTTTATTCTGTGATCATTCTCTTCTAATATAAGGTCACTCGAACTAGATTAAGGATTGACAAAGTTCATATCTGTTTTTTGGTCTGAAGATAGGCTTATGATCATCCATTGTTAACAGACTCAGTTTTGTGAGTGATTGATCATAAGAAAATCAAGTTTTTTGTGCAGGTAGATTGAAGACAAGAAGATTTTCTGATTGGTTTCTGATTTTTGTGATTATACTTCGCGCACATTTTGGGATATGACAATCTTGTTTATCTTGATAGACATCCTATAGCTTGTTGTAGAGATCGGTGATCTATCTTCTTGTATTTATCTTTGAGATCTACTTTGAATAGATTGCAAACTAAGATTTGATTATCTCAATAATCTAGATCTTGGTTGATCTAAACCGATATAAAGGAGTTTAAATCTTTAAACGGAAGATCCTTTGTATGGCTCAACATATATCTCTTATTTAGTTCTTGAGATTGATCGAGCGATTACCAATACAAATTAGACTTTTAATATTTCGGAATATGATCCAAAGGATTTGAGTGCTAGAAGTCTTCATAACGGGTGAAGAAACTTAAGACGGTGAACTCTATCTTATGACCAAATTGGTAGTAGGCTCAGAGATACTGAAGGAACTAGGTGACTTAGAGTTAGTGTACTTGGTCTCAACTATAAGAAGTTGGTAGTAGTCTTTATATAACGACTTGATTTTGAGAGTATTCAAAACTGAACTAGGTCTCGGGTCCCCCCCCCTCCCCTTGTATTTGCGGTTTCCTCGTTACAATATCTTGCGTTATGTTATTTACTCTACTTACGTATTATTTAACTTGTCTTTACAATTAAAGTAGATACACTTGTACGTTAATTAGCACTTGGTTTGATCCCATAGTTGGTATGGTCCGAACTTATATTATATATTATATCTACATATTGTGGTTGATATCTATGTTAGATCACGCAAGGTGTGTCTTGAACATGTTAATACGAAAAGATTGTGGTATACTTGTGTTTTTGGGTGAAAATGGTTTCTGCTGATTTCGGTAATTTCGGTGTGTGGGTGAGAAACGAATTTAAACCCTAAACAATGTACTGCAAGGGAATACTTTATATTCGAGAGATCAATCTGTACAAGTCCGGCCTAAACCAAGAAATGGTCGTACCAGACTTGCTTCGGTCACAAAGTGGAGGAGAATGGGTTGGTTTTGGGGAGGGAAGCAAGGAAAGTGATGAGACCAGAATAGTTGTGTTACGACTTGTATCAGAAAGTGGGAAGCTAACAGATGGGAAAGCTAGCAAACGTTTTCTGAGTGGTGTATTCTCCTGACTGAACCCCCCCTCTTCGGTGGAAATAGGTAAGACCTATTTATACAAGTCGAAGTGAAACGTACTCCGGTCTCACTAAGGAATGGAAAAATGGGTGAATAAATGGGAGGAGGTGGTAACGTTAACGCATGGAATTGATATTCCATAAAACCGTTAGCGCATGGAATTGATATTTCATAAAACCGTTAACGCATGGAATTGATGTTCCATAAAAAGAACGTTTCACCATTAACTCCCTGTATTTACTAACCGCCTCATCCTTATGACACTTCCTTATGACGGGCGTAGTGTACACATGCGCTGTAAACCGCCAAACCAATACCCAAAGAGGATCCCCAGTTTGTGATATGTGTTGATGTCTCGAATGTTTTTGTGGAAAACATGTAGCATGTTGTTGTTGCCACGGAAAGTCGCACCGGGAGACTTGCTAGCTTGGTGACCTTTGACGGTCGAGATTTTGCATCTCAAGAGGAAAGATAGCCGTTGATCGTTGCACGCTTTCGTTTTGGTAGCCACGTAGGGAAGGCCAGCATGGTGGCGCGGCTAGGTTGGCATGTTGTTGGCATGGCATGGTTTGGCGTGGCCAAACTTAGGTTTTCGTGCCAAAGGTTACCATGCATCGTCTGGTAACCTTGGATGGCTAGGATTTGCTCCTGGGATTGAAGGGGGACCGTGGATCGTCGCACGCCTTCGTTTTTGGTAGCTGCGTAGGGAAGGCCAGCATGGTGGCGCGGCTAGGTTGGCATGCCGTTGGCATGGCATGGTTTGGCATGGCCAAACTTAGGTTTTCGGGCCAAAGGTTACCATGCGTCGTCTGGTAACCTTGGATGGCTAGGATTTGCTCATGGGATTGAAGGGGGACCGTGGATCGTCGCACGCCTTCGTTTTTGGTAGCCGCGTAGGGAAGGCCAGCATGGTGGCGCGGCTAGGTTGGCATGCCGTTGGCATGGCATGGTTTGGCGTGGCCAAACTTAGGTTTTCGGGCCAAAGGTTACCATGCGTCGTCGTCGGTAACCTTGGATGGCTAGGATTTGCTCCTGGGATTGAAGGGGGGCCGTTGATCATCGCACGCCTTCGTTTTTGGTAGCCGCGTAGGGAAGGCCAGCATGGTAGCGCGGCTAGGTTGGCATGCCGTTGGCATGGCATGGTTTGGCGTGGCAAAACTTAGGTTTTCGGGCCAAAGGTTACCATGCGTCATCTGGTAACCTTGGATGGCTAGGATTTGCTCCTGGGATTGAAGGGGGACCGTGGATCATCGCACGCCTTCGTTTTTGGTAGCCGCGTAGGGAAGGCCAGCATGGTGGCGTGGCTAGGTTGGCATGCCGTTGGCATGGCATGGTTTGGCGTGGCCATACTTTGGTTTCGGGACAAAGGTTACCATGCGTCGTCTGCTAACCTTGGATGGCTAGGATTTGCTCCTAGGATTGAAGGGGGGCCGTTGATCGTCGCACGCCTTCGTTTTTGGTAGCCGCGTAGGGAAGGCCCGCATGGTGGCGCGGCTAGGTTGGCATGCCGTTGGCATGGCATGGCGTGGCCAAACTTAGGTTTCTGGGCCAAAAGTTACCATGCGTCGTCCCGGTAACCTTGGATGGCTAAGATTTGCTCACAGGATTGAAGGGGGACCGTTGATCGTCGCACGCCTTCGCCAAACTTTTTGGTAGCCGCGTAAGGGAAGGCGGGATTGAAGGGGGCGTTGATGGTGGCACGGCTAGGTGTGTTTGGCATGCGGGGCCAAGGGCCTAGCATGCCGTTGGAGCATGGTGCGGCTAGCATGGCTAGGGCCAAGGAAAGGTGCGGTTTGGCTTGGCATGTGGGGCCAAGGGTTTGGTAGGTGTGGATGGCATGGTTGGCATGCCTTAGCGCGGTAGATGTGGCATGCCGCGTAGGGAAGGCCCACATGGTGGCGCGGCTAGGTTGGCATGCCGTTGGCATGGCATGGTTTGGCATGGCCAAACTTAGGTTTTCGGGCCAAAGGTTACCATGCGTCATCTGGTAACCTTAGATGGCTAGGATTTGCTCTTGGGATTGAAGGGGGACCGTTGAGCGTCACACGCCTTCGTTTTTGGTAGCCGCGTAGGGAAGGCCAGCATGGTGGCGCGGCTAGCATGGCTAAGGGCAAGGCAAGGTGCGGTTTGGCATGGCATGGTGGGGCCAAGGGTTTAGCATGCCGTTGGCACATGGCGCGGCTAGCAAGGCTAGGGCCAAGGCAAGGTGCGGTTTGGCTTGGCATGGTGGGGCCAAAGGTTTGGCATGCCGTTGGTACATGGTGCGGATAGGATGGCTAGGGCCAAGGCAAGGTGCGGTTTGGCTTGGCATATGGGGCCAAGGGTTTGGTAGGTGTGGCTGGCATGGTTGGCATGCCTTAGCGCGGTAGGTGTGGCTGGCATGGTTGGCATGCCTTAGCGCAGTAGGTGTGGCTGGCATGGTTTGCCATTTGAACAAGGGTACGGCTAGCATGGTTGGCATGCCTTGGCGCGGTAGGTGTGGCTGGCATGATTTGCCATTGGCACAGGGGTGCGGCTAGCATGGTTGGCATGCCTTGGCGCGGTAGGTGTGGCTGGCATGGTTTTCCATTGGCACATGGGTGCAGCTAGCATGGTTGGCATGCCTTGGCGCGGTAGGTGTGGCTGGCATGATTTGCCATTGGCACAGGGGTGTGGCTAGCATGGTTGGCATGCCTTGGCGCGGTAGGTGTGGCTGGCATGATTTTCCATTGGCACAGGGGTGCGGCTAGCATGGTTGGCATGCCTTGGCACTTGTAGGTGTGGTGGCATGATTTGCCATTGGCACGGGGGGTGCGGCTAGCATGGTTGGCATGCCTTGGCGCGGTAGGTGTGGCTGGCATGATTTGCCATTGGCACAGGGGTACGGCTAGCATGGTTAGCATGCCTTGGCGCGGTAGGTGTGGCTGGCATGATTTGCCATTAGCACAGGGGTGCGGCTAGCATGGTTGGCATTACTTGGCGCGGTAGGTGTGGCTGGCATGGTTTGCCATTGGCACAGGGGTGCGGCTAGCATGGTTGTCATGCCTTGGAGCGGTAGGTGTGGCTGGCATGGTTTGCCATTGGCACAGGGGTGCGACTAGCATGGTTGGAATGCCTTGGCGCGGTAGGTGTGGCTGGCATGATTTGCCATTGGCACAGGGGTGCGGCTAGCATGGTTGGCATGCCTTGGCGTGGTAGGTGTGGCTGGCATGATTTGCCATTGGCACATGGGTGCGGCTAGCATGGTTGGCATGCCTTGGAGCGGTAGGATGTGGCTGGCATGATGAGCCATTGGCACGTGCGGCGTGAGAATTAGGGCTTTGGCTTGTCGAAACCCTAATTAGCATTAAAAAAAAAGGTACCCTGGTAATTTTCTCGCAGTCAAATTAAAGGGTTCAATATATGCGCTTGGTGGAGACATTATTACTCAAGTTCCGTGACGTCATTGTCTGACTAGGGTTTTATGATTTTAACCCTAAGCTAAAAACCACCATCAACATTAAGTCCTCTGCTTAGCTCGGAGCAGGGGCATTGTTGCGAGGTAAGCATATGATGGTGACAGACAAGGATGGAATCGAAACGTAAGTCATGCAAGATGGTCAGGAAAGTCCGACTAACCTTTTTCGAGAGGTAAGGAGAGTTCAGGATCCTGCGTTCGGAAGTCTTGCATAGATTCTATTTGTGGCGTAGACCGTGAAGTGGTGAGATGAGGATTGTCGGTTTGGTCTAGCTACGCATCATCTTGACTGGGCTAGGGAACATTGTGTCGCTGGGTCGGCGAGTTGTTGGCGTCAGTATGGTTCGAAAAGGAGGGGCAGGCGTTGCGCTGGCTTGGACTTGGCGTGGCAAGGCATGGTGCGGGCAACTTGGAGAGGCAAAGCGTGCGGACGGCTTTGGTACGTGGGTCCAATGCATGGCACAGTCTTGGAAGGGCAGAGCATGCGGATGGCTTTGGTACGTGCGGCCAATGCATGGCAAGGTCTTGGAAAGGCAAAGTATGGCGGACGGCTTGGCGTGTGGGGCCAAGGTAATGGAGTGGACGGTCTTGGAAAGGCAAGCATGGTGGATGGCGGGGCCAAGGCATGGCGTGGTAATTGGTCTTTGCGGGACCGGTTTCCTCTTTTCCTTACTTGGCTCAAATGGGAAATACTTTCCTTGTTCAAACTCCCATGCACCACGCATATAAAAGGAGGGCCGACTTCTCCTTTTGTTTCACGCCTACTTATTTATCCCAGCCGTGTGGTAGTATTAAAGCAAGGCGGACAGGCGAATCCCAAGTATGCCTTCCAATACTTCTTCTTTAACTTGCTTTCTCCTTTTTTTGTGTTGGTGTAAACCCTAGCTGTAGGCGTACCTTTTCATGAACTTGTAGAAATATTATTGGTGTGAACACTAGCCGTAGGTATGCTTTGCTTGAACTTGTAATAAAATCTATGCGCGAATGTTGTAGTGATGTTGACCGCCTCGATTATTGTGCGAAGTAGATGTGCACGAGGATTGTTATTCCCTTCCCATGAAAGAACTAGCTTTTAGGGTTTCCTTCTCTTTCTGGTGTGGCCGTGTGTATGATTTCCTTTGGGTGCGCGCCTATTCGGCTGGGTGCGAGTTTCCGGCGAAGGATGTGGGTAATTCCAAGCCAAGCATAGATGATGAGTTCTTCACAACATCCGCTACATTTAGAAAAAATCATCCCAAGTATGTGTCGATCCTCCTGACTGGTTCGGAAAGTGAAGGAGAGGCCCGGTCGGTTCGTCTGGGTAGTGTAATAAGGTTTTGTATTCAGAGAAAAGAGTACCATGCTTCTCCCATTGACTTTAAGACTAGTGTAAGCCGGTTGCGTCCCTTTGAGAAATGGATGCGATTCATGTTGAGCCAGGAATATGTAAAGGCCAGCTTGACCAAGGCACAGATTATTGATGCCGTCGCGGCTTCCACAGTTCTTCATATTAGGAAAGATATTCCAGGCTTGGTTACTTTTATTTCCAGATGGTGTCCGGACACTCATACGGTTATATGCAGGTGGGGTGAAATGACCATCTCCTTAGAGAGCGTGGCTGTATTGTTGAACCTTCCCGTAATTGGAAACCTTGATGTTAGGTTGTCTGTGGATGAAGAAGAAATGCATGCCGCCCTGGTTGCGAAATCAAAAGTATTCGTTCGGAAAGGAAACGAGACGAAGTGCTTTTATGACTGGTGGGTGTCTCAGTGATTTCCTGATGAGTTGGAGTCGAATCAGAAGAATAGTACGCTTTATGCCGCGGCGTTCTTGGCTCTTTGGTTATCCAGAGATATTTTTGATGACGGCTCCGGTAAGAAGGAGATAAGTGATAGGTGTCAAAAACACCTTAATATTTATCTATTGTTTATGCTTTCTTTGCTATGTTTTCTTGTAAATTTTGTATCTTATGTTTGTTTTTGAATATTTAGGTACTTTAGAGTCATTTGGAATAAAAGAAGAAGAAACAACGCAAAAGTCTCATCTCATGTGCAACTTCTCTTGAAGATGGATTATATCTCATTATTTGCTTTTATTTCTTCATCTCTGTCTGAAAAGTATGTCGGCTTTAGTGATGCGAATTTTCTGTCTGAAAAGCACGACTACTTTAGTGATGAAGAGACATTGAAGAGAAGAAGTGAATATGAGATGTAAGAGACGACTGCTGTTGGTGAAAGAATTCAATGGAAGAAAAAGCGCCAAAGTGGATTGTATCCGTGCACGCACTTAAAGCTCATATGTCACCATTAAGACCACAGAACATTGGTGGTGCTACTGTAACCAAAATGAAGTTGTCAGAGAACCAGGAGGTGCCGCGGAATGCCAACATCTATGAATCCAGAGTTCAGGTCAATATAGGGGTGGTCTGTATGAGTTGCTGGGTCTGACGGTTATACAATGGGCTTAACATGGTAAGAAGAAAAGAAATGGTCCTCAACAGTTAGTGGATTTCACCAGCTAGGTACTGCACATGTGCGCTGTAAAGAAATGATTTTAGGTTTCATTAGAAACCAATCTGTAAAAGCAGGTGAAGCACATTTCTATTTTCAGTTCACAACAGATCCTTTCCCTCCCTCCGACAAACTCTCAGTCTTGTCTTCCATCGACGAAGCAGTGGTGTTATGGCAGTTCATCATGGATCAAGTCCTCTATCTGAAACCGAGAAGAAGAAGGAAGACAGAGTGAATTTGCTGGTGTTTTAGGGAAGAAGTTGTGTTGTTGAATCGACAGTTTCTGGCACGGAAGATGGCTGGAGTTCACGGTGGTATTAGCTCGAATCTGGAGCTGAACTATGTTCGAGTTGAAGTTGATTTTGGTTTTGAACTAGATTTGTATGGATGGATTGAACTCGTGGTGGTTTTGGTTTTGTTTGAGGGTCTGTTGATTGCTGAGAAATCAGAGAAGAAAATGGAGTGTGTGGCTGGTGGTTACAAACAGAAATGGGTTGAATTCTTGGGGGTTCTGGGTAAATAGAGTGTAGAAGATGTACCGGATTGTGCACATCAGATGCTTGAGAAAAGGCCTGAAATACAGCCAGGGATGGATGTAGTGTGAACTGATGTTGATTTGACAGATGAATGAAGGTGAATCTGGCAGTTCAGGTAAGCAAGGATTGAGGGAATGGAACTAATAGTCACTGATGCTGAGTACGGATTGAGTAAATGGTGATGATGTTATTGAACACGACTTATGAGAAGAAGCTGAAGCAATTACGAGAGAAGTTTGTCTTCTTTGTTGGAGTTAAGCATGAACAAATGATGTTTGTTGCAGCTATGAGCAAGCGAAATGGCCCCGAGCTGGTGATGGAAGGAGGAAGGCATTGAAGTGATCGACAAAGTGCATATGGATCTGTAATGTTGGTTGAATCTGAGAAATAGAGATACAGCTAGGATTTGAGCGAAGTGGATGGTGCTGTGATACTATTGAAGGCATTGGAGTTGCTAGAGAGCTGCCTTGTATGTGCAGTTTTGTTGTTAGTTGCAGTGGATGATGCAGGTAGAATAGGTGCTTTTGGTTGGTTTGAAGTGCAGTGAAGAATTAATGCCATGGGATATGAATTGAGGCAGCAAAAGGGATTGTGTGTGAATCTGAAGATTGCAAGGAAAGCTGCAATGGAATAGTCTGATGGTAGTCGCTACGGCTGAACTAGAACAAGGAAAGAGCTATCTGGATCGTGGGATTTGGTGGTCATTCAATGATTTGATATGCCGAGAAAGAAAAGGATAAGTGGGTCTTGAACTGGATTTGTATGCACACCAGTATGGGTTCGAAATGAGTAGTGCAGTGATGGAGTAGTTAATATGTGCAGTCGAGAACATGGCTTGTGTTGCCGGAGTCTTAGGCTTGAGGTGCAGATGATATAAGTAATTACAGGTGAAGGTTGTTAGGACTACGAAGACTGGTGTATGAATCTGCAATGTGCTAGGATCAGGCGCAGGCTTAGCAAATGGTGGTAATGATTGCTGCAAGAAGAACATAATGGCAGTGAAGATAGTGGTATTGGAATGGAAGAAATGGAGAGGGCGATGATGTCGATGCTGCTACAGGTGCTAGGGCTGTAGCTCAATTTGCAGCTGAAGTAGATATTACAGAGAGAAGCAAGGCTGTGCAGTGTTCAAACTTGGTGGTACTTGCAGGGGTGTTGGTGGTCTTGGAGTTGGTCGAGAAGATTCAGAAGAGCAAAAAAAGATATGACAGTGTTGCTAAGAAGGTTTTGGTGATGGTTTGTTGTTCATCAAGTGCAAATGCAGTTAGGGAATAAAGTTGTTAAAGTGTAACTGGTGCAGTGAAGTGAATGAGCTACAGAATTGATGTGCAGGGCTGTGAAGCGCAATGATGGTGCAACACCAACTAAGGCTTGTGCAAGACTGAAGCGGCTCAGGCTTTGGCCAAGAACCCAACTCAGCCTAGTCACCCAGTTAAGACAGATTCACCTGACTCAGTGATCTTGACTGAGTTGACTGAGCTGACTTGTTTGACCAGTGACCGGGTGGACTTTTCCGGTCACATGAAGTTGATTTTCGGTAACTTTTCCGGCCGTTTTCTGGGACCTCCGGCGACCACTTTTGGAGCAGATTTTCACATGAGTTATTCTCACACATGGGCTTGGTGGACTTCTATCTATTGGACTTTTGAAGATTAGACCTAATTTTGGAACAAGAGGAGCTATAAAAGAGAAGTCTTTCTACAATTTTGGCTGTCACGTATCACATATTCTACTTGGAGTTTTTGGAAGAGAGCCGCAGCTAGGGTTTGCTTTCGTTTTTATATTTTTATCTTCTTTATTTTATTTCAATTATTATTATGATGATGAAATTCATACTTATGAGTAACTAAAACTATTTTTGATTGAGGGTGATTTCAAAGCCCGAAATATGAACCTATAATTGATATGCAATAGCTCGTTTCTTCACAAGTTTCGTTATTGTTTGATTTCTACCATGCTAATAATGTTTATGGATTATTTGTTGATTGTTTAAGTTCGAAATTAAATAGTTGATTCATAATCCTATTGCTAGTTTAGATTTTCTTCGACCCGTAATTGTCTAGAGGATTAAACACAAGTAGCAATATGTGGGTATTGATGATGGGATTTTGTTAGATGCCCATTTGTAGAAATTGACACTAGAAGGTGATTCATGCTTTTGAATTCATCACTAGGAGCAACCTTATCTCACAAAACTTAGAGCACTTGTTTAGGTCACACCTAGAAAGCGTACCTCTAGGAAACTTGGCAAGTAAAAACCGGTAGTCGAGCGCTTGTTTAGTTGTTATTTTTATTCTTAGTTGTTACTTTTGCTTTTATTTTCAATTTCTGTTTACTTATTCAACCTCTTAGAATCTGATTTTCAGGTATTATTTCTTTGGTGAATGCGTGGAGAGGGCATACCAAGTCCAATTGGTATACGTCTTCGTTCGGGCACTCTACTTAAAGACTTCATTCGAGCAGTGAACACTCCACTTCCTCCTAGTTCTTCACCTAACGAATTCTCGGATTCGGACAAAGAGGAAGACAGCACAATGAGAGATCGACCACCTTCTCCAAGAACACTGAAGGAGCTCACTTCTCCAAACATTGACCAGCAGCCTTTATGTATTCAGCTGAATGGAACCATTGAGTTGAAGCCGCAATTGATTCACTTGCTTCCCAAATTCAGAGGTTTAGCGGGAGAGGATCCTAATCGTCACTTACAACAATTCCATCATGTTGTAACTAGTTTGAAGCAAGCAACTGCAGATGCCAATATGGCTATGATGACAACTTTTCCTTTCTCCCTTATAGATGTTGCAGGATAGTGGTTCTTTGGCTTACCCTCTGGAAGTATAACCACATGGAATGGAATGAAGAAGTTGTTCCTTGAGAAGTATTTTCCAGCATCAAAAGCAGTAGTGATTCGCAAGGAGATATGTGGTATTAGACAAGTATCGGGAGAGACTCTCTATGAGTATTGGGAGCGCTACAAGAAGCTTTTAGCTAGCTGTCCACACCACCAAATCAGCAATCAACTTGTGATTCAATAGTTCTATGAGGGGTTACTTTCTAATGATAGAAATTTGATCGATGCCGCAAGTGGTGGTGCACTTACCAACAAGACCATTGCGGAAGCTACAAGTTTGTTGGAGAATATGGCTGCAAACAATCAACAATTCTACACTAGGGGTGAACAAATGGTAAGGAAGGTGAATGAAGTTGGTTATTCTCCACACATGGAACAGAGGATGGGTAACATGGAGAGGATGATGCAACAAATAGCAGCCACTGTCATACCATCATCACACACCAAAGATGTTGAGAAAGCAAGTGCTATGTACCAAAATCAGCAAAGGCCGAGGTATGATCCGTACTCCAACACATATAATCCAGGTTGGCGTGATCATCCCAATTTCAGCTACGCCAACAAACAAGCTGCAGCAAATCCTACTTTCAATCAACAAGGAGGGTACCAATTCATGCAAAGACCACAACAAGAAACTCAAGGTACAAGTGTGGATGACAAATTTACTTTTATGATGCAAAGTATGCAAGAGATTTCAAAGACAATGCAAGGGTTCAATCAATTCCAGCAGAAATCCGAGATGGCTATGAGAGATGTGCAAAACCAAGTTAGTCAATTGGCTAATGATATGAATCAACTCAAGGCACAAGGATCTGGAAAACTCCCTTCGCAATCATTTGAATCATAAAGAGAATGCCAATGCTATTGAGATGCGAAGTGGGAAGCAAGTAGAGAAAAGATCCGGTAGTTTCACCATACCATGTACTATTGGTAAAATCAAGTTTGATGTTGTTGGTCGAATCGGCATAGGGGAATGAAAGGGTATCCTCATTTGGAACGATGCAAGAGGATTATCTTCGCTATACTAAAATGCCATTCGGTTTGCGAAATTTGCTAGATTTAGGAGTCATCCATACCCCGGACGTCGGGAAGTTCTTAGGTTACATTGTATCAAAAGGAAGGAATACACGTTGACCCGGAGAAAGTAAAGCGGTTGTGGACGGTAAAAGATGTTCAAAAGCTAAATGGATTGTTAGCGTCCGATAAATGTAAACATTTTTTGTTATTATATCGTTAAAACTTTTAATGCCATGAAAAGAAATTATTCAAAAGATTGAAAAACTAATCCTAGCGTTGATGCGTCATTTAAACTTAGCATATATTTTCGAGGCACATCTTGTTAGGGTGGTAACAAAGGTGCCAATTGAGTCGATAATGAAAAATTCAAAAAGATCAGGGAAGAGTCGAAAGATGGAATGCTCAAATAAGTCATTGCAAACTCAAATATGAAATATTATCTTCAACCAACGGCAGAATTTCCTTTGGAGAGGATGAAGTGGACGAAATGATGGATGTAGAGGAAGAACATGGAGATCCAAAAGATTTATTAATCGAGCCAAACCGGTGGGAAATATTAGTGGATGGATCATCAGCGAGGAAGGCAATAAGTTAGCTTTTGCTTTTAGATTGGAATTTGAGTCTACCAATAATGAAACTTCCATTTATGAATCCATATTTAATGAAAGGCGAGGTACCAAGAAATAGATTTGAAACTTGGAAAGTGTACGGACGTCTGCGATTTCGTCGCAAGAGGCAATGTCATGGGGCTTTACGCAAGAATATCTAGGCCTGTCATATTGTCGCAACTAAAACATCTATGAGGCAAAAATACTTGGAAAATGATAAGGCAAGATCAAGGGGTCTTTACATGCAAGTGTAAAGACGTCTAGCGATTTTGTCGCGATGAAAGGTGGCGAGGGGAGGACCTCTAATTAGGGAGGTCTAACTCGGAAGACCACACAAAGATGATAAAAAGCGGGGTCAATGGGTCCTTGCTTGAAAATGTAAGGGCGGCCTGCGACCTTGTCACAATAAGAAGAGATAAAATAAAGACTATTGAAATGATAAGGCGAGAAAAGTAGGTTTCTCCTTTCATGGAATATCTCGTCGCAGGTGATAAAATTCAACATAAAGCAATGAAGAGATTATACTATCACATGAACACAACGCAGGAGATAGAGGAAAGATAAGAATAAAGAAATACCTCAACACTTTTTCAACGATTCAACCTTGAAGATAAAGGAAACAAGGATTACCAATGTTTACCAATGAACAACATTTTATGTTGTTTATTTCCTCGAGCAATATTTCTTATATTTCAAGGATTAATACTTCATGGAAGAATAAAGCATAGCATAAGGCAAAGAACATGGAGCGAGAGTTTCGCATGATGAATTCGCAATACTTCATACTTCTTATATATTTCGAAGATTGAGTACTTCTTATACTTTTTTAAGGATACTTCATATTTCGCGTACTTCAAAACGATGATACTTCTAATTATTTCTTAAAATCATTTCATGAAAATGTAAACTTACGAGATTATAGTCGTAATTAAGAAGAAGGAAATAAGAGCATTATTCAACAAGGATTTAATCTTTCAAAACAAAAAGAAAGTTACTGACAAAGTTACAAAAAGTTAATTCTCTACATCAATAGGCTTCACCTTCCCGGGGGAGACTTTCATAATCATAATCATCATCGGGGAGTTGGGGCTTCATCATCACTCACTTCCAAAGGATTGACACGAAACGGGATCAAGAGATCTGGACAATAAAATGTCATTCACTATGACCTCAGCCTTAAGATGAAATTGGCGAAGAAGCGCTTTTTTTTGATTTTTACTATCTATGGTCGGACATGTAGTTAAGTCTCCTTGCGGCACGATCGCGAGAACGAACAAGAGAAGTAGCGAGCGCCCCTTTTTCTCCGCGAAGTTTAGGGTGTCGACTTGAGAGTAGAAATAATAGAATGGAGCTTTTCTCGGAATGCATAACAATTGGACAAGTAAAGATTAAAGAGCTTCTTAAGGATATGGAGATATACAAATGAATTAAGGTAGTCAAATAACATGACTACCTTCTTTTTGAGAAACAAGATCTTTGAATAAAAGACGAACAACTATCTCCCAATCGGTCCATAGCATCATCAAATGTATCCTCAAGCTAAGCCTTTCGGGGCGAGATCGCAGGTTTTTATCATTGGAGACAAGTATGGCATGCGAGGAAGAATTAGATCCGAACATTGATCAACATCACCGAATAAGTTTATCTCTCTCGGCGGAAATTTCTTACCCCATGAACTCCGATTTGGAGAAAGAAGAGGGTGAAACATTGCCCAATGAGACTTGCTCTTGCGATAAATCCCTAGACAAATTAAAAAGGATTATCTAAGAGATTACCCGCATCTCTTTCAACTCGTAACAAATTCTAACTCTAAAACTCGTGTTTCAACTTATGCTACTCATCCGCCTTTTCCTAAAGGATCGCTCACAAGATCGGAGAGGTTTGCAAAGCCGAACAAGGAGACATTGTACCAAGAGATTTGTGAGATCTTTAAGAAGATTGAAGAAGGAAAGGGAGACGCTAGGAGTGAAGTGAACATTCCACTCATTGAGGCGATAAGCTCTTGTTGTGAAGTAAATGGCTTTTGTTGCATGGTTCTTCGCTATGCAAAGTTCTTGAAGGAATTATGCACTAACAAGCACAAATTGACCGGTAATGAGGTAATGAGTGACGATGAAGAAGATGAAAAGGGGGAGAATGCTTAACGGCATATCTTCAAAAGAAACTCCCACCGATTAGTTGAAAGATCCCGCAAAAGTAGTTTCACCATACCATGTACTATTGGTAAAATCAAGTTTGAACGTGCTTTCTAGATTTAGGAGCTATGCTTTTAGAATTGTTAGGCTCATTAGGAGAGAGAAAGTTTAAGAGTGCTTCCATTTATGAATCCTTGAAACTTGGTCCTCTTAAGAATACCTGTATTGTTATACAACTTCTTTGATAGATCTAATACTTACCCGAAAGGGGTTATTGAAGATGTTTTGGTGCAGGTTAATCAACTCATATTTCCGGCGGATTTCTATGTTCTTGACATGATGGATGAAGATTCACCATCGTCTACTCCCTTCTTTGTTGGGTAGACCATTCATGAGAACCGCTAGAACAAAGATAGATGTTTTTAAAGGCGCCTTAACTATGGAATTTGATGACGAAGTCATAAGTTTCAATATCTTTGAGGCTATGAGATATCCTAGTGATGTGCATTCTGTTTTTCAATTGATATTATTAATTCTCTAGCTCAATGATTTTTGAATTGAATGGTGAAGATGCTTTAGAAAACACCATAGTGGAAGGTTTAGGTTATGGAAAATACAAAGACCTTGAAAGTGAATTGTCTATTTGTGATGAGCTTAAAGAGGCTGTTTTAGCTCTTAACTCATTAAAAGAAGTTCCACAAAAGTATAATGCGTCTTACGTTTCTTTGCCGCTTACTAATGAGAAACTTTTACCATCGATTGTGCAGGCGCCTATTCTTGAGTTGAAACCTCTTCCGGATCACCTCAAATACGTATATTTGGGTGATAAGGAAGAGTTGCTGGTGATCATTGCCAAAGGCCTTACCAAGGTGCAAGAGGAGAAACTGGCGAGTGCTAAGAGAGTACAAGTCTGCTATTGGGTGGACCATTGCCGATATCAAAGGAATCAGTCCTTCCACATGTATGCACCGAATACTTCTTGAGGAGGGGGCAAAACCAACAAGAGAAGCTCAACGTCGCTTGAACCCTCCGATGATGGAAGTAGTCAAGAAAGAAATCCTGAAGTTGTTGGATGTCGGGGTTATCTATCCCATATCCGATAGCAAATGGGTGAGCCCGGTTCAAGTCGTTCCAAAGAAGTCCGGAATCACGGTTGTGAAAAACGATGATAATGACTTGGTTCCAACAAGAATTCAGACTGGTTGGAGAGTTTGCATTGACTACCGAAAGCTCAACTCTACCACCCGAAAGGACCATTTTCCCTTACCATTCATTGATCAAATGCTGTAAAGGTTGGCTGGACACTCTCATTATTGCTTTCTTGACGGTTTTTCAGGTTATAACCAGATTGAAATAGCTCCGGAAGATCAAGAAAAGACGACGTTTACTTGTCCTTTTGGCACTTTTGCGTATAGACGTATGCCATTTGGCTTGTGCAATGCTCCATCCACTTTTCAACGTTGTATGGTAAGTATATTTTCAGATTATGTGGAAAGCATCATAGAAGTGTTTATGGATGATTTTAGCGTGTATGGTGATTCTTTTGACAAGTGCTTAGATAACCTTACACTTATTCTTAAACGATGCGTAGAAACTAATCTTGTGCTTAATTGGGAAAAGTGTCACTTTATGGTGAATCATGGGATTGTACTAGTCCATGTTATATCCTCCAAGGGGTTAGAAGTGGACAAGGCTAAGATAGATTTGATTCGAAACTTACAATACCCCACAACTGTGAGGGAGGTTCGCTCTTTTCTTGGTCATGCAGGTTTTTATAGGAGATTCATCAAGGATTTCTCCAAGATTGCAATGCCCCTGTGTAGACTTTTGCAGAAAGATGTGGCCTTTGATTGTGATAAGGAATGCAAGGAAGCTTTTGACACCTTGAAAGAGTTGTTGACTACCGCACCAATCATCAAACCACCGGACTGGAGCAAGCCATTTGAGTTGATGTGCGATGCAAGCGATTATGCCGTTGGAGCCGTGTTGGGACAGCGAGATGGTAAAGTTCCATATGCCATTTATTATGCTTCTAGAACTCTCAACGGTGCACAAATCAACTACTCTACTACTGAAAAGGAGCTCTTGGCCATAGTATTTGCACTAGAGAAGTTTAGATCTTACTTTGTGGGTACAAAGGTGGTGGTTTTCTCCAACCATGCTGCACTTCGATACTTGCTCACAAAGAAGGATGCTAAGCCAAGGCTCATAAGGTGGATTATTCTTCTTCAAGAGTTCAACTTGCAAATCAAGGACAAGAAGGGAAGTGAGAATACTGTAGCGGCTCATTTAAGCAGATTGGTTGTGTCCGAAGAAGCAATTCCTTTGCATGATAGCTTCCCGGATGAACAACTCTTTGCGGTTGTTGGCACAACTCCATGGTACGCTGATATTGTTAACTTCTTGGTGACGGGACAAGTACCTAGTTCCATGTCTACGTTTCAGAAACACAAGCTCAAGAAGATTGCTAAGCAATATATATGGGATGAACCTTATTTGTGGAAGCATTGCTCCGATCAAATGATCCGCATGTGCGTACTCGAATCCGAGTTCCAATCAATTCTGAATTTTTGTCACTCATATGCTTGTGGTGGCCATTTCGGAGCCAAGAGGACAGCCCTCAAGGTTCTCGAAAGTGGTTTTTATTGTCCTACATTGTTTAAGGATGCATATCTATTTTGTAAGGCTTGTGATAGGTGTCAAAGGACAGGCAATCTAGGTGCTAGAAACCAAATGCCGCAAACACCAATTCTCGTTGTTGAGATATTTGATGTTTGGGGTATCGATTTTATGGGGCCTTTTGTGAATTCAAATGGGAAATTTTATATACTTCTTGCTGTAGATTATGTTTCTAAGTGGGTGAAAGCTAAAGCCACCCCTACTAATGATTCTCAAGTTGTGTGTGAGTTTGTGAAGGAACATATCTTTTCTAGATTTGGTACACCTCGAGTGGTGATTAGTGATGGAGGTTCGCACTTCAAGATATCCTTTCATGCTCTTCTAAAGAAGTATAATATTTCTCATAAACTTGGCACACCGTATCATCCACAAACGAGTGGTCAAGCTGAAATTTCCAACCGAGAGATTAAGTCCATCTTAGAGAAGACGATAAACGTCACAAGGAAGGATTGGAGTTATAGACTCAATGACGCTTTGTGGGCGTATAGGACAGCTTACAAGACACCCATCGGTATGTCTCCTTTTAGGCTTGTCTATGGTAAACCTTGCCATGTTCCCGTCGAACTTGAACACAAAGCTTATTGGCTATCAAGGTATGTAATATGGAATTAGATGCAGCTGGTGAACATAGGAAACTTCAACTCAATGAGTTAGAAGAGATACGTAATGATGCATATGAAAGTTCACGCATTTACAAAGAAAAGACCAAGGCTTTCCATGATAAAATGATTTCCCGAAAGAGATTTGAAGTAGGGCATAAAGTTCTTTTATTCCATTCTCGTCTTAAATTGTTTCCGGGTAAACTTAGGTCCAGATGGATTGGATCATTTGTTGTTACTAGTGTGTTCTCGCATGGTGAAGTTGAAATCATTAGTCCCAAAACAGGGCTGGTTTCCAAGGTCAACGGCCATCGTTTGAAACCATACTATGAGCAATTTGTGACGGAGAATCAGGATATGGTCACATTGAGTGATCCACTCCCTCTGGAGGAGTAATTGGAGCTGAAAGTCGGGCTGACGACTTTAAACCAAGCGCTAAGTGCGAGGCAACCCACCGGTTTTGTATCTTTATCTTTATATTTTTATTTTTAAGCGTTTTATCTTTATTTTCTTGTTTTGCATATCATTTGCGGAATTTCCCACCTTGAACTTTACTTTGAATGACTAAGTTTACATTGAGGACAATGTAAAGTTTAAGTGTGGGGGAGCATTTATATGTTTTAGAGTTTGTTTCCTTTAGTAAAAAAAAAAAAAAAAATAGAAAACAAATTTGCTTTATAAACTCCGAAATATAGAAACTTGTGCCTTTAGGATGACACTGCCAATATAAGTGGATGGAACCATCTTGGTTACAGGAGTTGAGGAACCCATTAACTAAAAGGACGGACAGAGCTCATGTGTTTAGAAATAATATGATAGTTGTCACCATATCTCGGAATGTCACCATATCACCTTCTGTTTTTATTTTTTTGCAATCTTTTTGTTTCTCTAAGTGATTTGGTGGGTCACTAACATCGAATTGTTATTACTACTAGGATGAAATAGAGTGGTTGAGTTACTAAAAAAAAAGAGACCAGACCAATTAGACCAACCGGAGTATATATGAAAAAAAAAAAATGAATGACACTTGGATATAACAATATGTGTGTGTTCTCCCTGTCTCCGTCGCCTAAACAAGCGTGGAGTGCATGATCCACAGGAATTACCATGTAATCTGCTGACAAGAAGCATGCGCTTGGATCCAAAATATCTAATCATGTCGTCGATTCAAAAAAAAAAAAAAAAAAGAAGAAAAAAAAAAGTTATTATTATTATTGTTCAATAAGATTGTCGACTGCTGGTTCCCTTGTATTTGCCAGTTCAGTTGATCTAGAATTAAGATTGTCGACCGTTGGTTCCTTTGTATATGCCAGCTGAGTTGATATTAGAATTTAGGCCAGTATCTCAATCCATTAGGTCATAGGTTCATCTTGGCAGTGACCTTCAGACAGATATGGGAAACACCGTTCACTTAGTCAACATTCGAAAACATCTATTTCTATATCCATCTTCTTATTCTATTCATTTGTGATTGTGGTTAGTTAAATTCCGAGTATTGTGGTTTGTTCGACTTTCCGAGTAGAGATTTGTTTATATATGAATTAAATTCGCATCAAGGTACTTCCTCCTGTAGTCATTTTGGATTCGTTCATAGACTTTTCACAGGTAGCTGGAATTTGGAGTAAAAGGTTTTGTAGGTACACCTCTTGTAAACCTTCACGAGACTAAAACACGTCCACTAGGGACACCTAGGGGTTCAAAGGCTTGTTATTTATGCTAAAATTAATCGCAGCCTCGACGAGACGGAGTTGTATGTATGTTTTAGAATTATTTTGTTTGATTTGCTCGAGGACTAGCAAAGTCTAAGTGTGGGGGAATTTGATAGGTGTCTAAAACACCTTAATATTTATCTATTGTTTATGCTTTCTTTGCTATGTTTTCTTGTAAATTTTGTATCTTATGTTTGTTTTTGAGTATTTAGGTACTTTGGAGTCATTTGGAATAAAAGAAGAAGAAACAGCGCAAAAGTCTCATCTCATGTGCAACTTCTCTTGAAGACGGATTATATCTCATTATTTGCTTTTATTTCTTCATCTTTGTCTGAAAAGTATGTCGGCTTTAGTGATGCGAATTTTCTGTCTGAAAAGCTTGACTGCTTTAGTGATGAAGAGACATTTAAGAGAAGAAGTGAATATGAGATGTAAGAGACGACTGCTGTTGGTGAAGAATTCAATGGAAGAAAAAGCGCCAAAGTGGATTGCATCCGTGCACGCACTTAAAGCTCATATGTCACCATTAAGACCACAGAACATTGGTGGTGCTACTGTAACCAAAATGAAGCTGTCAGAGAACCAGGAGGTGCCGCGGAATGCCAACATCTATGAATCCAGAGTTCAAGTCAATATATGGGTGGTCTGTATGAGTTGCTGGGTCTGACGGTTATACAATGGGCTTAACATGGTAAGAAGAAAAGAAATGGCCCTCAACAGTTAGTGGATTTCACCAGCTAGGTACTGCACATGTGCGCTGTAAAGAAATGATTTTAGGTTTCATTAGAAACCAATCTGTAAAAGCAGGTGAAGCACATTTCTATTTTCGATTCACAAGATCCTTTCCCTCCCTCCGACAAACTCTCAGTCTTGTCTTCCATCGACGAAGCAGTGGTGTTATGGCAGTTCATCATGGATCAAGTCCTCTATCTGAAACCGAGAAGAAGAAGGAAGACAGAGTGAATTTGCTGGTGTTTTAGGGAAGAAGTTGTGTTGTTGAATCGACAGTTTCTGGCAGGGAAGATGGCTGGAGTTCACGGTGGTATTAGCTCGAATCTAGAGCTGAATTGTGTTCGAGTTGAAGTTGATTTTGGTTTTGAACTGGATTTGTATGGATGGATTGAACTCATGGTGGTTTTGGTTTTGTTTGAGGGTCTGTTGATTGCTGAGAAATCAGAGAAGAAAATGGAGTGTGTGGCTGGTGGTTACAGGCAGAAATGGGTTGAATTCTTGGGGATTCTGGGTAAATAGAGTGTAGAAGATGCACCGGATTGTGCACATCAGATGCTTGAGAAAAGGCCTGAAATACAGCCAGGGTTGGATGTAGTCCGAATCGATGTTGATTTGTGGATGAATGAAGGTGAATCTGGCAGTTCAGGTAAGCAAGGATTGAGGGAATGGAACTAATAGTCACTGATGCTGAGTACGGATTGAGTAAATGGTGATAATGTTATTGAACCTGACTTATGAGAAAAACTGAAGCAATTACAGAGAAGCTGTGCTGCTGTTGGAGTGAAGCATGAACAAATGATGTTTGTTGCAGCTATGAGCAACTGAAATGGCCCTGAGCTGGTGATGGAAGAAGGAAGGCATTGAAGCTGATCTGACAGTGCATATGGATCTGTAATGTTGGTTGAATCTGAGAAATAGAGATACAACTGGGATTTGAGCGAAGTGGATGGTGCTGTGATACTCTTGAATGCATTGGATTTGCAAGAGAGCTGCCTTGTATGTGCAGTTTTGCTGTTAGTTGCAGTGGATGATGCAGGTAGAATAGGTGCTTTTGGTTGGTTTGAAGTGCAGTGAAGAATTAAGGCCATGGGATATGAATTGAGGCAGCAAAATGGATTGTGTGTGAATCTGAAGATTGCAAGGAAAGCTGCAATGGAATAGTCTGATGGTAGTCGCTACGGCTGAACTAGAACAAGGAAAGAGCTATCTGGATCGTGGGATTTGGTGGTCTGTTCAACAGATTTGAGATGCCGAGAAAGAAAAGGATAAGTGGGTCTTGAACTGGATTTGTATGCACACCAGTATGGGTTCGAAATGAGTAGTGCAGTGATGGAGTAGTTAATATGTGCAGTCGAGAACATGGCTTGTGTTGCTGGAGTCTTAGGCTTGAGGTGCAGATGATATAAGTAATTACAGGTGAAGGTTGTTAGGACTACGAAGACTGGTGTATGAATCTGCAATGGTGGTAATGATTGCTGCAAGAAGAACAGAATGGCAATGAAGATAGTGGTATTAGAATGGAAGAAATGGAGAGTGTGATGATGTCTATGCTGCTATAGGTGCTAGGGATGTAGATCAATTTGCAGCTGAAGTAGATATTACAGAGAGAAGCAAGGCTGTGCAGTGTTCAAACTTGGTGGTACTTGCAGGGGTGTTGGTGGTCTTGGAGTTGGTCGAGAAGATTCAGAAGAGCAAAAAAAGATATGACAGTGTTGCTAAGAAGGTTTTGGTGATGGTATGTTGTTCATCAAGTGCGAATGCAGTTAGGGAATAAAGTTGTTAAAGTGTAACTGGTGCAGTGAAGTGAATGAGCTACAGAATTGATGTGCAGGGCTGTGAAGCGCAATGATGGTTCAACACCAACTAAGGCTTGTGCAAGACTGAAGCAGCTCAGGCTTTAGCCAAGAACCCAACTCAGCCTAGTCACCCAGTTAAGACAGATTCACCTGACTCGGTGATCTTGACCCAGGAGTTGACTGAGTGACTTGTTTGACCGGTGGCCGGGTGGACTTTGCCGGTCACATGAAGTTGATTTTCGGTAACTTTTCCGGCCGTTTTCTGGGACCTCCGGCGACCACTTTTGGAGCAGATTTTCACATGAGTTATTCTCACACATGGGCTTGGTGGACTTCTATCTATTGGACTTTTGAAGATTAGACCTAATTTTGGAACAAGATGAGCTATAAAAGAGAAGTCTTTCTACAATTTTGGCTGTCACGTATCACATATTCTACTTGGAGTTTTTGGGAGAGAGCCGCAGCTAGGGTTTGCTTTCGTTTTTATATTTTCATCTTCTTTATTTTATTTCAATTATTATTATGATGATGAACTTCATACTTATGAGTAACTAAAACTATTTTTGATTAAGGGTGATTTCAAAGCCCGAAATATGAACCTATAATTGATATGCAATAGCTCGTTTCTTCACAAGTTTCGTTATTGTTTGATTTCTACCATGCTAATAATGTTTATGGATTATTTGTTGATTGTTTAAGTTCGAAATTAAATAGTTGATTCATAATCCTATTGCTAGTTTAGATTTTCTTCGACCCGTAATTGTCTAGAGGATTAAACACAAGTAGCAATATGTGGGTATTGATGATGGGATTTTGTTAGATGCCCATTTGTAGAAATTGACACTAGTAGGTGATTCATGCTTTTGAATTCATCACTAGGAGCAACCTTATCTCACAAAACTTAGAGAACTTGTTTAGGTCACACCTAGAAAGCGTACCTCTAGGAAACTTGGCAAGTAAAAACCGGTAGTCGAGCGCTTCCGTATCCGGTAAGCTTATGAGATAATAACGGGATAGTTGAGCGTACTAATTATCCTGGGTTGTTAGTAATAAGATAATCCGAAGAACGTGTTATATATTGATTTGGTTTATGTTTCGTGGTCGAGAATGATTCCTTAATCAATTCCATCTCATATTTGAATACAACTTTACGATTTTCAGAATTTCTATAACAAAATAATCTTTGCTAAGAGTATTTGCATAACAACTATTACTTCATACCTCCCTTGGGACGAATCTACTTTCACTATATTACTTACTAGTGTAAAGAGAAGTAGAAAATATTATTTGCGAGTTTGACACCTCGTCAATAAGGCAGGAACTTATCAAGTTTGCTATAAAACTGGCAAAAGGCGTCGTTCTCCCTATTGGCGGTTTGTTTCTTGGTTCTCTGTACGCACACTTGGATCAGCTGGTCTCGGATATGTGTGCTTCAAAAGGCTATATGAAAGTGGATTCGTACATTCATGCCGCCTTTATTCAGGCGTGGCCGTGGGAGCACTTCGAGAAGTACGCCCCAAAACCGTTGGCTGTACTTCCCGAGTCTTGGGGTGGCTCCAGGATACTGCGCTGGTCGAATAGGCGTCCAAAAATTGGCTCGAACCTGGTTGGATTTCTTGACAACTCGTACACGGTTAATTTTCGTCCATGGGCTCCGGTGCATGCGTCTATAACTCAGATCAGTACCTTTGCTCCTGTTCCGAACATGTCTTTGTCTTCTGATAAAGAGGATCTGAGTGTTGGAGAGATGGTGTTCATGCGAAGCTGCACGCCCGGTCATGTACCATCTTTCTTTCGAGGATTTTGCAAAGCGATCTCTTACAACATTGATAGGGCGGCTCCGCATATGGGTTTTGACCAAGGGGTCCCACTCGTTCGTCAGCGAGTTGTTCCAGAAATCCCGTTGTCCACTGTTCTCGATGCTAGTGCTCTTGCATCGGGTCAAAGTCTCCCTTTTCTGCTTGCGGAATGAAATCCATCAACAACCTCCAAATATAACATATTTTGGCAGGATGAGTTTCTTGCTATCCATGGATTCGTGAATGATGTGGTAGAAAATCGTCGCGGTAAGCCTTCTCCTGCGATTTTAGCGGAACATCCATTGCTGAGGGATCCCAAGCGAAAATCCGTTAGCCCGAATGCAGATAGTCCCCAAGTGAAGGAGCGAAGATCTAAAAGCCGTGATGGTGGTTTTCAGTCGGATCCGATGGCTCTCCCAACTTTTAGCTCTTCCAATATGCGAGTACGTATAATTTTCTTCCTGATTCAGTCGGATTGCGTATATCTTTGTCTCACTTCTGAGTGTCTGTTCTTGTGCTTTGCCTAGGGTCTTAGCAGCGTGAACGCCTTCACTAAACTTGCACGTAGTCAGAAAACTGCACCTCTTGAGACGAAAAGCAGTGATGCCGAGACTACCCATGGAGAAGGGGAATCCGAGAAGGATGAAAGCTCAGAATCTAGAGATGGTGAGAGTAGTTCTTCCGATAGCAGTGCTGAATCTTCCTCTAGTCGGTCTGAAAGCGAATCAGTGAGTCTTCTCCATGCTCTTATTCTTCCTTCCTTCTTCCTCTTTTTTTTTAAAGAGTGTCTAAGCCATGATATCACAGAGCGAAGCCGGTTCCGAAGACGAACTTGAGATGGAAACTGGTGAAGACACGGCCTTGTTTTCAGCCATGTTAGCCAAGCCTGGTGGCTTTGAAACAGAGGCCGATCAAGATGGAAGTGTTGTTGTGACTCAGACACCGGATATTGCTCACGTGAATGTTGGTGCAATTATTGTTAGGAATCCTTCGCCAGTTACTGATGCAGTCGCAGGCGCCACCTTTGTTCCTCCATACCTGGTTCCTTATCCGGATCACGTGTTGATTGGGGGATTTAGCGTGCCAGCTAAACATGAGGCGTTATATACCAAGATATGGGAAAGCTACGGTCATATTTCCACGACCAAGAAAATTACTAGCCGATACGCGCTGGTCAAGCGTGTGGAGGAAGCCTTGTCTTCGATTGACGACATGTGCAACGTGACTGGTCATACGGTTTCTGAGGACATAATCTCGAGCTGGAGGTTCCCCCGTGACATGTGCATAAAGTTCGAGTTCAATGCTCCTTGGTTCGTCGACGGTTTCTCCGAGGTTGAAAAGTTGCTGGGCCAAATAGTCGAAGGTCCTTCCACAGACATGGTGAAGAAGCAGGAAGCGGAATTTAAAAGATTGTGCAGGCAGCTGAAGTTGAAAAGGGTGGCTTTCCAGAGCACGAGGGAGGCCTTTGCTAAGAGGAGCAAGCCGCTGTTGGAAAAGTTTCCTTGAATACATTTCTGTCTTCTGAACTTCTTTTTTTTTTTTTGAAAGGAAAATGGAAGTGCCTGGTTTATGGTTTTGATTTTCTGGATTTTTTTTTTTTTTTTGGGTTGATAGATAAATGTTACCTTGACGGTTTTGGATTATTCTTTTGGAATGAATCATTTAGGAATGAATTGTTTTTTTTTTTTTGGAAATGATGTTGTCTTGGTTGAAATTGTTGCCGGCATCCCAGGAAAAACATGGAACCGTGTATTTGGTAGATGACATGGGGTGAAACAGAACATGGCTATTGTGTTTTTTTTATTCCCGTGAAAACTTGAAAAGGTAAACTACGCATCTTGTCTAGGTAGGACTTACATGGTTTTTTAGGTCTCCTGATGAAAAAGGAAACCTTCCAGGTGTATGACCATGTTTTACGGGAAGCACCGCCGTGATTGTGGAAAGTCCCCAGTCGTTACTGAGTTGCCTGATAACCGAGTCGTCGATTCTCGGGTGGATCGTTTGCTTCTATCCTCTAGGAAGTCCCCAATCGTCCCTTGCCGTGTCATGGCTGATAGTTGGGTCATCTGGTAACTGAGTCGTCGATCCCTGAACGGGTCGCCTGCTTCTATCATCTTGATGTCTGGTTCGAAGCATGAGATCGATGGTCGAAAATTGACATTGTAACCGAAATATCAACCTCCCACTGTGGTCGCCAATTGTTTGTGGGTGAAAATGGTTTCTGCTGATTTCGGTAATTTCGGTGTGTGGGTGGGAAACGAATCTAAACCCTAAACAATGTACTGCAAGGGAGTACTTTAGATTTGAGAGATCAATCTGTACAAGTCCGGCCTAAACCTAGAAATGGTCGTTCCAGACTTGCTTCGGTCAAAAAGTGGAGGATAATGGGTTGGTTTTGGGGAGGGAAGCAAGGAAAGTGATGAGACCAGAATAGTTAATTCTGGAAGAGTAGTTGTGTTACGACTTGTATCAGAAAGTGGGATGCTAACAGATGGGAAAGCTAGCAAACGTTTTCTGAGTGGTGTATGCTCCTGACTGAACCCCCCTCTTCGGTGGAAATAGGTAAGACCTATTTATACAAGTCGAAGTGAAACGTACTCCGGTCTCATTAAGGAAGGGAAAAATGGGTGAATAAATGGGAGGAGGTGGTAACGTTAACACATGGAATTGATGTTCCATAAAACCGTTAATGCATGAAATTAATGTTCCATAAAACCGTTAACGCATGGAATTGATGTTCCATAAAAAGAACGTTTCACCATTAACTCCCTGTATTTACTAACCGCCTCATCCTTATGACACTTCCTTATGACGGGCGTAGTGTACGCCGTGTGCAACATAAACCGCCAAACCAATACCCAAAGAGTATCCCCGGTTTGTGATATGTGTTGATGTCTCGAATTTTTTGTGGAAAACATGTAGCATGTTGTTGTTGCCTGGCAAGTCGCACTGGGGAGACTTGCTAGCTTGGTGACCTTCGACGGTCGAGATTTTGCATCTCAAGAGAAAAGATAGTCGTTGATCATTGCACGCTTTTGTTTTGGTAGCCACGTAGGAAAGGCCAGCATGGTGGCGCGGCTAGGTTGGCATGGTTTGGTGTGGCCAAACTTAGGTTTTCGGGCCAAAGGTTACCATGCGTCGTCTGGTAACTTTGGATGGCTAAGATTTGCTCCTGGGATTGAAGGGGGACCGTGGATCATCGCACTCCTTAGTTTTTGGTAGAAGTGTAGGGAAGGCCAGCATGGTGGCGCGGCTAGGTTGGCATGCCGTTGGCATGGCATGGTTTGGCGTGGCCAAACTTAGGTTTTCGGGCCAAAGGTTACCATGCGTCGTCTAGTAACCTTGCATGTCTAGGATTTGCTCCTGTGGATTAAAGGGGGGCCGTTGATCGTCGCACGCCTTAGTTTTTGGTAGCCGCGTAGGGAAGGCCAGCATGGTGGCACGGCTAGGTTGGCATTCCGTTGGCATGGCATGGCATGGTTTGGCGTGGCCAAACTTAGGTTTTCGGGCCAAAGGTTACCATGCGTCGTCTGGTAACCTTTGATGGCTAGGAT
>JAJJWW010017368.1:0-22336 GCA_023531295.1 Papaver armeniacum
GACAACATACGATACAACTAAGTTGCATCGGAGTAAGCTTTTTCCAGCTTACAGTTGTTGATGGTGGATTTTCATTTAAGGATAAAATTGTAAAGGCCAAAATTATGCGCTAACATCTTGCAAAAGATAAAACCATTAATAATTGATGAATACTTCTTCACTTTACTAATTCACCTAGAAAGGGCATGGCAACAATCCGATTGTGAATTAAACACTAAATTCATCCGAGGTTGGAGCATGTGGCAACAATCCCATATACCCTGTGAATTTACAACATTATTAATTAATTAATGCATGACTAGCCTTGTATTTCCTGTACTCATTATCGGTGCGGCATGACGACTGAGTGTTGTTCTCAGCAGAGCAACACGAACCTCTAAGCATTAATAATGAAACATGTACGAAATACCCTGACACTGCAACTCTCGGTGTGTTATCTAGCCCGATTGAGCATACATCTCTCGGTGTGTTATACTAGCCCGATTGAGCATATTTGAATTTGGGTGTCCATATGCCTCGGAAAGCGATCACGACCATCCAACTTCACCAGCATGATTAGATGGCTTAGATCGAATCCATGACCCCAAGCAGGTATTGGAATATTCACTACCGACCCAACGCGGGCCCCGCATGGTCGGCCTCTCCAAAAGGGTGGCATAGCTTGCCGAACCGTCCAAGCCAAAGCAGCATGGATGAAAAACCCTAAATTAGGGTTTGCGGCACATTATATGTGTAGCAAAACAGTCTCAACCATCCATATTCGCAGGCATAGATGGAGGGTGTAGATGTAGAATCAAAGGGCCCAGAGCATGTCAACACAAACACTGTGGGCCTACATACATGATCGACGGTCAGGATCGAACTATAGTGGGTCGTTCGGTTCGTGCGCTCAAACAAGGCATGGCCTTGCAGTGGTGAAACCCTAATTAGGGTTTGAACATCACTAGCGTCCATTTTCTCTGCACTTGAATGAAGGGTCCAGGATTAAACTAAGCGAGTCGGTGCGTATCAACATGACCACCGTGGGCCCATCTATCTCCACACCCGATCGGCCAAGGCATACCATGCCGGGTTGTTCCATTCGCACGCCCAAACTAGCGTGGTCACACCTCCAATTGCAAACTAACCCCACCACTCAACTTTGCCTGGGACAAATTGAGTGGCTTAGATCACGTTTCTATGGGATATTAAGGTATGGACGTGTACACATTTTCATCGTAAATTCGTATACCGGACTAATCGGCCAAGGCCGACCAAGCTTGGTCGTCTTGGAAACGCGGCGCCGAAGTTGGCATGACGCGGCTTTTCACGGCACCCAGTTGTCGCAATTGATCTAAACCACTCAACTCGTCGGAAAAATTGAGGGCCGAGATCACACTTTCACGAAGACAATGAGGTATAGGAGCCTACACCGTCATGCAGTCTACACACATGCACGATACTGCCAAAATCGTATCCCAAGCTTGGATTCGACCAAGTCAAAGAGTGATGCTTGCGCACCTCTTCAAAAAACCCTAATTCCACTAATCGGTCGCGGATGAGTGTCTCAAAGATCATCTCGCCCCGTCCAATCCTTAGGCTTGGTTATACGTACAGTCAGAGTTAATTGGTCAGTGAGGCATCATGGTGATCACCACCCGTCACTTTACCACACCATGTGGTCGGCCAAGGAGGACTTGCTTGCGCAACCTCCAAACCATCACATGAAGTAGGTGGACATGAGGCTATTTTGAGACGCTCAAACAACGATGCTTCATACATGCCGAATATACTCGATGCGCACTGCATAGAATACACACGGTACTTCACAAGTATCGACTTCCTAAATAACTTAGTTATTTAATCTAGCATTACATGATACTTTCTGTGGGTCCCACGATTCACACACTCGAGACATCAATCATGTCACAAACTGGGGGATATATACTAGTGTATTGGTCTGGCGGTTTACAGCGTGCAGCGCACAACGTGCCATCACAAGAACGTGTCAGGAAGTCATGGACGGTTAGTGATGATGGGAGAAGTGGGCAAGACTGGTCGTGTGACACCAACACACAACTCCACTACTCCATCACTCCACTTTCTCCACTTCCCACGAGATAAGAGGGTTAGGCTTAAAGACTTGTATAAATAGGTTCTCCTCCCTATTTTCCAAACATGAACAAGTCAAGACAACAGAGGCAAGTGTTGATACCATCGTATTCAAACACCGGAGGCCGGATAGCTTACATCCCCTGCAAGCCCCGATTCTGACTTTCGATACAAGTTATACATAGCCAACACCTTCACAATCTCAACACCTTCTTCGCTTCCCTCCCTAATATCAACCCCATCTCCTTCACTTTGTGACCAAAACAAGTCTGGAACGGTCATTTCTTGGTTTAGGCCGGATTTGCACAGATTGATTTCTCAAATCTACAAGCACTCCCGTGCCGTGCATTTGTTTAAGGTTTAGACTCATTTCTCATCCACACACCCCAAATTACCAAGTAGCGAAATAGTTTCACCCATAAACAATTGGCGACCACGGCGGGAGGTTAATCTCTCGGTTGTAAAGTCAATTTCTTCAATACCATTCAATCAATTTCAAGATGGTTGGTCTTAGGACCGCCTCGACGATCTCAAATCCGATGGTTCCTCCAACGGAGATACCCCTCCTCCTAACAGGCGTATCGACGGCATGATCGGGGAGATTTCCAACATTAAGCGAACTAGCACGGGTACAGGAGATTCACACGAAGAACATGGAGCTAATCAAAGACGCTGGAACGCATACTTGATCTCCTCATTAAGATGACATGAGAGATGAGCTTCCCGGAGACCTCTACACCGGGACTAGTTCCCCTCGGATCAATAGCTTTACTCGAACCGAGACCCAGTGGATCGTGAAGTGGCATCTCTAGTGGAAAGTTTGTGTGAACTCTTGCACCTCTCGAAGAATCAACGGCGAGACGTTTGTTGCAATTAATAAAATAGCTCTCGGACGTACACCGACTCCTTCACGTCCAAGTCCTAATCGCATCGGAAACATCGTAAATAATGTTACATTTACGAGGAAGACGACATGATGGCAGTAAAGGTCACAACCGGCCCTACATGTTACCGCACGTATCAAGGGTTCGGAGTTCGGGAGGCCCTCATCGACACAGAGCATCTTCGAATGTGATTACTCTCAAGACTCTCGGGACAGCCAAGGTTAGACCATGCAAGATTGTACGTCAACCCACCACCTCGACGGACTTGAAGGAAATCAGACCAAAGCACATACGGGTATGTCAATCCGAATTTATCAGTAGGACCCGTTCGGTCAAAAAGCGAAATTTGAAGTCATAGAAAAGGAGCCAGGACTACCATATGATACTAGGGAGACCGTGGCTTCATGACAATAAGGTTTTCCCTTCAACATATCGAGTGCACGAAGACCATGCTAAATGAGGAAGTCATCCGTATTCCCGCATCATTGTCTCCGTACGCACCAATATGCGGGTGGAACTGCTCTGAGCCAAAAGAGACTCCGCAGGAAAGTCGACAAAGTCCCCGTGCACCCCACTACCCACATGGGCTTCAATCCGAGGAAGAAGACCGACTTGCATCACTTTGGGGCTAAGCACTACGACACACCTTTCCGACGAGGCATCCATCTCTTTATCGGTGAAGCTTCAAACCCATGCTCACGCCAAAAGGGAACGCACTTTCGAGGCAAACCGTGATCGAAGGGGAAGACAATATACTGGCGCCATTTGTTAGCAATTAGCAGAGATACCGGCACCCAATCTCTCCGCCCAATTGAATGCCGCAAGAACGACGAAACACAAGAGGAGGTATTGGACGCCCCGCGACGCCTACAAGATGGCACCAACTCCACAAGGCGACGAGCTCGAGATGTTAATATCGGGAATGAAGAATCTCCCGGAGCTGTCTCTATCACTTCGACTCTGTCCAGTGGACAACATGCGAGTCTTGTCCAACTACTCAAGGAGTACCAAGATGTGTTTGCTCGGACATACGAGGAAATGCCGGTCTAGACGAAAAATTGGTCACCCATCACCTACATGTCATACACGGATCCAAGCCAATCAAGCAATCTCCGAGGCAATTCGGACACGAAGTGGAAGAACAAATCAAGAACGAAATTCGAAGTTGCTATTCTTTGGCTTCATCGAGACCTATTCATCATCCGACCTGGTTAGCTAATGTGGTCCCGGTAAAGAAGAAAAACGGACGGAGATTCGGTCTCTGCGTGCGGAATTTCGAGAGACTTGAACAAGTCTTGCCCCAAGGACGACTTTCCCTCGCCTAACATCGACATGTTAGTAGACGCCACCCGGACACGGCATGTTCTCCTTCATGGATGGTTACAACGGCTACAATCGATAAGGATGTATGAGCACAATGCAAGTAAGACGATCTTCCGAACCCCTCTTGGCAATTTTTACTATTTGTTATGCCATTCGGTTTAAAGAACGCCACGCAACATATCAACGTGCTATGACGGCAATCTTCCACGACATGATGCATAAACAAGTATAAGACTATGTAGATGATATCGTGGTCAAGTCAAGGGCTCGAGCAGATCACACCAACGTCTTACGGCAAGTGCTTGAGAGGTGTCGAGAATACAAGTTGAAGATGAATCCTTTGAAATACGCTTTAGGTGTCTCTTGGGTAAATTTTGGGATTCAAGTGGGCTGGAAGGAATCAAGGTAGGTCAAGACTCGAGCTATCCTCACAATGCCGCCTCCACGAAGTGGAAGGAGCTCCAGAGTTTCATGGGAAAGGTGAACTACATTCGACGTTTTATACCGGTCTAGCCTAACTTTACCGCCTCATTCACCCCTTCTTTGAAGAAAAGGAGCCAGCTTCGTTTGGATCGCAACTCGGCGGAAGCTTTCGAAAATTTTAATGAATACTGTCATCTCCAGCCATCATGAAGTCTCCTGTACAAGGGAAGTCGTTGTGTCTCTACACTGCCTTCAGTGACACCGCCGTAGGGGCTCTACTCGCTCAGGAAGACGACGAGGGAATCGAACGTCCCATATACTATTTCAGCCGAATATTAAGAGATGTTGAACTCGGATATCCCAAAGCGAAGAAATCATGTTTAGCTTTGATCCATTCCATTCGTAAGTTTAGGCATTACCTACTATCCAACAAGGTGATACTCGTGTCTAAATCGATCTCGCAAAGTTTTTACGTTCAAAGCCGGTCTTGACGGGAAGGACGAGGCAAGTGGCTTCTCCAAATATCGAGAGCTGGACATAACATGTACGTCACCTAGAGCTATCAAGGGTCAAGCAGTCGCTTGGACTTACTAGCAGCATTCCTCGGAGAAGGCACTACAGGGCTACACGAGGATCTTCTGGGAGAATTCCCGGACATCTCTGTTTTGGAAGAAGAAGTGTGGCTCTTGTATTTTGATGGCTCTGCTACCCTAGCAGTATATTTGGAGGAGCGGGCATGGTATTAGTATGTCCAACGGGAAGTATTCTCACACTCCTTCAAGTGGACTTTGAATGCTCCAACAACTCGCCAGAGTATGAAGCCTTCCTCATAGGTCAATAGCTAAGCAAGCGAGTCACGCGTCTGGAGATAAGAGGTGACTCCAAGTTACTAGTGAATCGATGAATGGAGTATACGCATTGGAAGGAAGTAACGCTAGCTCCATACCGATCAGAAGCACAAAGGTTACTAAACTATTTTGCCGATGCAACCATAACCCATGTTGGTCGCAGCAACAACAAACACGCCGATTGTCTAGCAACATTGGCTTCCAAATTGAAGTTCGAAGGTTTGGAAGAAACCCTGACAGTAAAGAGGAGAACCATAGAAGATCTGAACCAGATGTCCAAGAATTAAGTCGTAGGAAACCAAACAAGATAGAGACAGAGAGTTAGGCGCGAAAGACCTGAGCCCAGGTGCGAAGCTAAGAAGATTCTCAATGCTCTCAGCTGAGATGAGGCCTGGAAATCCGGGTAATCATAAACCCACAATGAAGAGTTGTTTCAGGTCGGTGCAAGCATAATGCGAAAAACTATAAAGTCCAAGTTGTCACATGCTCAGTCATCTACATGTAATTATCATGTATAAATAGCCAGAAAGGCCAATGATGTAAACCAGTTCATTCTGATAATAAGAAAATACTTCAGACAATTCTCTCTCCTCTTTCTTTCTGATTTTCTTCTAACCGCCACTAACCTCGACAAACTTAGAAGATAATCAGAAAACCCTAACTTGACATCATTGGAAACTTGATCGGAGATCAGTGAACAAAGTGATAATCAAGATTATACTCCGAGATTAAAGACTACGATCAGACATCGTGAAGGTATATACAACGGTAAAAAAGACGTATCTTCAAAGAATGAAATCATTTTTGACTTACGACTGTGTATAATCCTCAACCGTGAAAATTAATATTTAGTCTTTGCTCCCTAACTCTGAACTCAGATTTCTTGTGAGTATTTTTTTTTAGGAACCGTCTTATCCGTAATGAAGTTGTGAATTAGGGTTCATATGATCAAAACCATAGTTTTCCTCTTTTAAGATTGAACTTCGAATTTGCATAGGTGTGCATTGAGGAGGAGGGATACATGGGCGACTCCTTGGTTGGAACTTGGACGTGAGATTGGTAAGACGCGATGAGAAGAGATAGGGCCCATTCTTGTAGTTGCAGAGTCATTGCCCCAAAGAAATTTATAATTTAGGCTTGTACTTTGCCCAAACCTAATTATCTTTCATTTTTGTGCCAGATTTCATCAGGCATGCTGGGGAGGCTTCGTAGGCACGTCCCCAAATATCTTGTGTAATGACTAATGAGAACTGGTTCAATTTCTTGTACTAATTGAACACCACTTTGCTAAAAAAAAATATATTCAAATTCTGAACTAAGGGTATTTTAGTCAAAAACCCTTGTGAACATTTTTTTTCCATGAGATGAGGTGCGAGCTTTTCCAGTCTGGTCTCAATGTGCGAGGAGAATTTTGACGTGTCTTAGCCTTGTTTTGGAGAATTTGTCAAATTCCCTCGTCTTGCTCAAATTTCATGCTTTAAAAACTAGTAAGAAAATATGAGAGCCATGTGTGTGGGGCTGATGCCGTGAGTAGATGAACACTAGATCATCTTTTTTGATAAGTAACCCTTCTCTTTTATAAATATCTAAAATTTTGAACGAAAGGTATTTTCGTCAAAGACCCTAATGAGCTCGCTATTGAGAAATAGGGGAAGGATCGGGCGTCATTTGAAGCTGGTCACGCATGAAGGGAGAGCCTTATAGGGCAACCTGTATTGATTTTGGGAAGTGAATAGCTTGACTTTCTTTGTTTGTGTTAGATTTCTCTTTCTATTTGCAATAGAATTCATATTGCAGGAACCCCGTTTACTGTGTTTAATGCTTGATTTCAATTCTCGATCCCCATATTTTAATCGGAAAATGGGTCATTTGTCCAAAAAAAATTAAAACATGGTTCAAATGAACGAGTAAAAATTATTATAGGTGTAATGGACACAAAAAAAATAGCAAAGATGAAACTGGATTCATCCTGACTTAAACTTAAAAAATAGCGAGGATGAAACTGGATGTATCCTGATGTAAATTAAAAATAAGAAAAAGAATTTGAAAATGGGTAGGATGAAACTGGTTACATCCTGACTATTTTTATATTTTTGTCCATTTAAACAGTATCAAAATATAAATATTTTTTTCACCCAGGAATTATTGATTTTGGTCATTTTAACCAATTTTGTGTATTTTAATCGCGGCACGGACGTTATTGAGTGATAATGTTTGTTTTTCGTAAATTGATGATAGCTTTGCTGATAGCTTTGCTTAGGTGATAGCTTTGTTCGTAAAACTTCAAATTGATGATATGGAAGTTAGTAATGGTCTTGAACTTGTTGTTCTGGAGACTTATATTTCGACGTACATCGAGTCATCATTGGTAAGCTTTACTATTCATTCATCCTCGATCAACGATGTGTTATAACTAATGGTGGTGGAGATATACAACTCAAGATAGTATGCTTTGGAAAGCTATGATCAAAGATGAACACGGTAATGATACTTTTGCTTGGTTTTATAAAATTCCTTTCTGTATGGGGAATCAGTTTGAAAGGGATGCAGAAAAAATCACTTTTCATTCAACAATCTAGATTCAAAGCTAACAATGGTTTACCAGTACATTTTTGGGAGTATAGTTGAGCATTTACTGATCATTTGCCATCGTTTTATTGTTTACTCTGCAACCATAATTGTTTATCTACACTCAGGTGCAATTGTAGGTTCAGAATTGGTATCCTCGAGGTAGGGACTATGTTAAAATAAACACTGTTGCATCTTTTGTCAAAGTAATAATAATTGGAGAAACTGGACTGACGGTGAAAGATTTTGCAGGCTATGGAGCTAAGGGAAAGTATTTCAATGGAAGAATGATCCAGGATCTGGAAGTGGAGCAGCTGGCGTGTCTTGCCATGAAGAATGCAGTTGAATGGACAATTTCAAGGGAGTGAAGTCAATAAATGAACAAACTCCTTATGCTCATTGGATGGATGAATCAAGGAGTTATCCTTGATATCGAGTTTTTAATGCAGAGTCATGAATTATTTGTTTGTCAGTCGGTTAATAAACATGAGAATTGAGTAGCTGATTTTATAGCTAAGAAAGCTAGAAGCAGTTGTACGAACTTTGGGTATTCTCGGAATGGATAAGGAAAGGTATTATCATTTGCAATCTTTTGGCCTAATTAAAAAAATTAGTTATTGAGTAAAAATACCAATAGGTCCTAGAAATAATATATTAGAGAGAGAGTCAACTGTCTGTTTGGTCCATTTTTAAAATATATATTATTATTTGGTCCTAGGATGACGTCATGGATGATGTAATTCTCGTTTTGTACTGGCAGAAATACCCTTTCGGATCCATATATATGAATTTCTTAGCACAAATGAAATCATTTTCTTTTTTTTCTCTCTCTCTCTCCTAGTTTCAGATCTAGTTTCTCTATGTTCTTGATTTTCTTTTTCTTTTGTTTTGCTGCTGGTGTTTGAATATGATGAAGCTGATTGTGTTGAAGATGAAGATGATGAACGATGAAGATTTATGTGTTTTTTTTTTCTATTTTTTGTTACTGTTGTTGTTGACGACGAGAATTTGTGATGAAGATTTTGGATATTTTCGTCTCTGCTGCTGATGGAGATGAGTTGCTGCTGCTGATGAAGAAGATGAAGATGACGAAGTTCATTGATTGGAATGAACTCTGTTTCTTCTTTCTCTGCTGTTGTTTTTGAAGACGATGTTGTTGTTGTTGCTGTTGAAGATGATGAATACGATGAAGATGATGAAGACAACGAATAACCAAAATCTGATGCTGTTGAAGATGATGAAAACGATGAAGATGATGAAGACGAACTCATGCTGTTGTCGTAGATTCATCTACTGTTGTTGAAGATTTAGTTAGGTTTTTCTTTTTTCTCTGCTACTGTCTTTCGCTGATGCTGTTAAAGATTTGAGTTGAATTAGGTTGTTGTTGTGTGTTCATTTTCAAGGATGTGCTGTATTTTTATATATTGATTTACTTGTTGTATTGGTGTTCATTTGAAAGAATAAACTCTGATTTTTTATGGATTTTTTTGTGTGTGTTCATGTTAAAGAATGAACTCTGTTTTTAGATCTTGAATTATTAGGTGTTCATCTTAAAGAATGAACTGAATTCTAGGTTTGAATTAGTTAGTTTTTGATAGGTGTTCATTTGACAAATGAACTCTGATTTTTGTTCATAATTACTGTTTTGGGGTAAAAACTGTTTCTGCTGGTTTTGGTAAATTTGGGTGTGTTGATGAGAAACGAATTTAAACCTTAAACAAATGCACTGCACGGGAGTACTTTAGATTCGAGAGATCAATCTGCATAATCGGCTAAACCAAGAAATGGCCGTTCAGGTCTTGTTTGATCGCACAGTGAAGGAGAAGGGTTGGTCGTGGGAGGAAGCGAAGAAGGTGTTGAGACCGGAATGGACTAGTCTGAAGGTGTGGCTATTTTATGACTTGTATCAAAATGTGGAACTAGCTTGCGGATTGTAAGCTATCAGTTCTTTTGTGTTTTTCTGGATACTTGTGTTGTTGTTAACCAAAACTGTCCTTTTATCGAAATAAATAGGTAGAAACCTATTTATACAAGTCATAATCAACGCACCTCGATCTGTTAGGAAAGAGAGTGATTGAGTGATGGAGAATCAGGGTAATGTGTAAATGCTAGGAAACCACGTCCCATTTTATGAAGGAAACGGGTTAGTTTACACCACTACTTTTGCCGCCACTAACTACCCGCTTCGACACTTTCTTATAATGGGCGTGTTGCACGTCGCACGCTGTAAACCGGCGTGGACCAATACCACATGAGCATCCCCAGTTTGTGACATGTTTGATGTCTCGAGTATTTCGTGGAAAATGTGCGGCAGGATTTGGAGTGGGTCTTACAGTGCAAGACAAAGGCTATTCCGATTAATCGTACGCCAACTAAGTGGCGGATAATCATGTGTGGCAAGTTAAGTCATGAGACTTCCGTAGGAAAATGGCGTGTGACGCTATTAGGGTTATCATGGTTGGTCACCCGAGACTTGTTATAGGTCGGTTAACTCACATTGGCGAAGTTGGACGACCGAGATTGCAATTTATGAGAGAAGGTGGTGGGTTGATTATGGCCACATCTTGTTGGCATGATAGTGGCATAATGGCGTAATGGCGCTGGGATCGGTGGCATAGTGGTGCGGTGGCGTCGCCTAAATTAGGGTTTGGCATGCCGCAACCTAATTAGTGTGTGTGGCATGTGTCGTAGCGGCCCTGCCTAAATTAGGGTTTGGCATGCCGTAACCCTAATTAACGCGTGTGGCATGTAGCCGCGGCACGGTGACGTTTTTTGTGCAGATGGTGCCATGGCCGCGTCAAAGGAATTATGGCAGGGCCATAATGTGGGAACGACCATAGGAACAAGGATAGCCATGGTTGGCCATGGCATGGCGCCTTTTTTTAGGGTTTTATGGGTCCCGCATGGCTCGTGGCATGTTGTGGGGCTAGAGTGGCGTAATTTGGGCCACGACCAAAAATTAGGGTTTCGACTAATGCCACTAAAGAAAGAATCAAGTTCTGATCGGAATACCCTAACCTCGGAATCGTTATGGCGTTGGCCGCGAACAAAAAGTGGGTTAGCACGTAGCTGCGTTGTTTGTGGCACGTTCGCATGTTGTTGCGGTGGAGTGGCGTGTTGGCATGTTGCTGCCACAGCATGGAATGTTGGCATGCCCATTAACATGTTGGCGCGGTTTGGCGAATTGTTTAACCAATTGACATGGTGGCCGTTTGGCATAGTTCGGCCTTTTGATGTGTGTAACGGGTTTAGATTTACCGATTGGTCGATAGAAAAAGGGCGACCAAACATAGGGTGTGGCCACATCTCTAACGCATAGCAGCGTTTAAAGCTTTGATTGACCGATAGGAAGAGTGGCCGGCAAGTATGGGGCCCAGACCACATTCCATGTGCATGTGGCGGATTTAGAGCGACCTCGATTGGTCGATGGGAAGGAGGGCCGACAAGCAAAGATGGGGCGTGGCCACATCTCTAGTGCACGTGGCGGCTTTTGAGCGACCTGATTGGTCGATATGAAAGAGGAGGGCCGGTCAAGTAGCATGAGGCGTGGCTGATCGCTGTCGTAAGCGACACAAATATAATTACACTTTCTTACTACTCAAAATATAAATATAGCAAGGGCAAGAAAGGATCGATCCTGGCAGAGGTCTAGGTTGTCAAATTGTTATGGTTTCTATAAAAACAGGTGGATTTTCCGATTTTATAAACTAAGCAAATATAAAAACAAAGAAACAAATAAGCAAACAAAATAAGATAGAAAAGATATTGGTTAAGGATTTGCTTTTCATTCACTAACATGCTTTTCCCGCGATAATTAGAATTGATATTTTAATCTCAACTTTTATCAAAGACCCTAGAATACCTTGATCGCAAGAATATCCCCAAATCTCCTCATGTCATCAACAAAACACATTAAAGATGCGAATATGAATTCTACCTAAAGGAACAACCTAACGATGTAAAAGCACTAATCAAGTTTAATTCCCTAGATGCGTTAAGTTCTATGAAATCTCAAAGCTAATCAAAGCAATTGAACGTGGAAAGCGTAATTTTAATTCAATTTAACAAAGGTTCGATTCACATATGATCATAAGAATATATATCACTACAAACCATAATCATATTATGCTACTTGTATTCAAGGAATATCACTTTATGATAATAAACCCTAAACTAGCAATAGATGTGATTAGAAGTTCTACCAATTTGCAACTTGACAAAACAATCAATCAATCATAAACAATATTTTCAGAGAATTGCAAACGATAGATATGAGACAAAACTAATATATTGAATCAAAGAATCATGCTTTGTGAAATCCAACTATTCCATAACCAATAATAAACTTAGGTACTCATATTCATGGAGTTCATCACAAGAAGAAAGAGAAAAGACTTCATGGTTCTAAACCCTAGAATAAAATTAGAGATAATAAAACGTCGTCTTTTTTTAAAAGATAGAAGTCCTCTCTTTTATATATTCCTCAATTTCCATAAAGGATACTCCTTCCAAAATTAGGTTTTGCCTTCAAGTCCATTAGTTGAAATTCTTTGAAGCCCACCATGGAGAGAAACAGTGTAGAAATTTTGTCCCAAAAAACGTCACGGAAAATGGGATTGTGGTTAGATTTTGGCGGAAAAGTCATTGGAAAGTAGTATCTGGAGTGACTGCCAAAGTCAAACTGCCAACGGGTCAATCTGTCCGGATCGGTGGTCAACTGGTCGGACTAATCAATCACTGAAGTCAGGAGAGTCGATCATCGGATGAGTCGGTGGAGTGAGTTAGGCAGCTGAATGAGACCAGTGAAATGAGTGGCATGGGCGTAAGGCCATAGTTGTGATGCACTGTCATTGTGCTTCCGCTTAGTATCCGCGACCATAAGGGCACTGCAACATCCTTCATCAAATCAACATCCCCGTACACAAGATTCAACTTCCTTCTTCTGACCTTGTGAGCCATTCTTCATTGCTTCAATCCCAGGCCATCACAAACATCAACCCTAGTATCCTTAATGCAACAAATGCCTCTTTCGGCCTTCAGTTCCTTGAATATTCAACCACCACCTTTGCTTCTCCGAGAGCCTCTGTGCCATATTCGGCCACTCATGAGTCCTTTCTCTCGCATTCCTAGCATTCATCTAGCATCCGCTTCATCCATTCCTTCGATCTTCACAAACTTTGCCAACACATCCCTTCGCACTAGCCAGCCTCTGCAGGTTCCTTGTAATACACAGTTTCAATGCACAAGGTTAGCAACACCATTAAAATGAAGCAACAGAAGGCTCCAGCTCTAAGTCTGCCCGTCTCGACATCATTACATCTCATTGCCACAGTAGCCGAGCCGATGAAAACCCATCCGACCTCCATGAACTTCTCTTCCTTGCCGAATCCACCGATGCCATCTCCATATTTGCATTTCTTCCACCAGATAAGCCTAACATCCAGGCTTCAACTCGCAATGTACCTTATCTGGTACAAATCTCATGGAATCACTCGAGTCACCTAAAGCCATTCATTACACCATATTCATGCTCCATATCTTGTCAGCCTGGACTCTTCCACTCCAACCCATTACAGGTACCGCTCACATCGCATCTAGAGCTGGGCACCATCACACCCAAACTCTCGACTTCACAATACCCTTTACTAAAGACCACTTCATAACCAGCCTAACTACCAATCTCACTATCTCGTCCTTCCATAGCCAAGCTCATTATCTCCACAAGCATAACCACCAGCTCCAGCTCCCATTTCAGGATTCGCCAAACAAATCATCACTATCAACTCCATCAACCCAAGATAACATAAGCTAAAGACCGTGACTTAATTAACTTGACTCCATCGAATCCACCTTTTAGCTGTATCATCATCCGAGCCACATTCCACCATTACTGCAACCTCCTGAGTTCAAACGCAGACACAGCACAACAGCAACACCCTGCCATCTTTGTGTACCAACACCATGACCTGTACTAGTTAACGCCATCATCCCCCGCCATGCCTCGCTACACTCCCTTGATGATTCCCAGCTGCAATAGCCTTCAGCCTTGAGCTTCACCACCACTCCGAAGAGCAGCACCAATTCTTCACTCACCCCGTTGCCAACTGCCACAGCTCCATCTCTTGCCTGCACATTTCCATGTCATAAATAAATCACCATCTTAGCAGACCCACACCAACACCTTCATTAATGTAATCCAACAGCTCCATTATCCCTGATCTGCAATTCAAACCAGGCCAACACTTGCATTGTCAAAACCACCTGCAGATTCATCTTCTCCCTAGCCTCAATTTCTCTACTTCATCTTATTTCTCCATTCTCCCTGAGCATCATCACATTGAACCTGAATCAATTCCATTCTCATCCTAGCCGTTTGCTTGATGTCAATTTCCCACCACAAACCCCTAACTTCTTCCATCACAATAACATCAACTAGACAATTCGGCCACAACCGAAGCTTGATCCGTTGTTGCCGTTACTCTTGAATCCAACAATTCCATCACCAATTTCCAAAAGCAATTTTCATATTTCTTCATAGAATCTCGAATCGAACCCTTAATTTCTTCTACCGTTGTTTCAATCACCAAAGTCATCATCTCCATATCTGACGACATCATCTCTTCGCTTCCATCGAGCCACGAATAAACCCCCTTCGCATCGACAAGTTTCAAGTATTTCTATCTCTCTCGATCCAAACTCCATTTCGGGAAGAGAAGTGAATAAAAGTTGAGAAAATATTTCTCGATTTTCGAGTTTGTTGTAAGAGATGTAGTGGATATAACCACAATTAAAGCGAGATAAGGGTACCCCATTTGGTAACCCCTTAACATTCTTGTCGTTATTTAACACTCCTCCTAATAGAGTCGTCCCTTAATGTAATGACTACCCTTAACGCAGACAAATGAGGGTGACAATAGCACTTCTCTCCAAAATGACCATTTAGCCCTTTAGTCTCCAAGTTCTTGTTTTGCTCATAACTTCTTCATACGAACTCCGAATGACTCCGTTCTTTCGCCATTGTCTTTGTCTTTTCTCCCACTCTTCGAGATGATGAGAATTAAATCTTTTTGCTCCGAGTTCCACTTCTTCTTGCTTTCCAAATGACTCCATTGCACCTAATAAACTCAAAAGCACACATAAGATACATAATTCTTTGAAAATTCGCAAAGAAAGCATAAATACTAGATATTAAATAGGTGTATTCTACACCTATCGATTCCCACACTTAGACTTTGCTAGTCCTCGAGCAAATCAAACAAAACAATAAAATACAACAACTCCGTGTCGTCGAGGCTACGGTTAATTTTAGCATAAATAACAAGCCTTTAAACCCCTAAGTGTCCCTAGTGAACGAGTTATAGTCTCGTGAAGGTTTACAAGAGGTCTACCTACAAAACCTATATTTCCAACTCCGTCTATTTGTGACAAATCAATGAACGAATCCAAAATGACTCTCAGAGGAGGAGGTACCTTGCAAATTCAATTCATATATTAGTAAATAAACTCTAATTAGATAGTCGAACAAGCCACAATACTCGGAAACTAACAAACCACAATCACAATGAAAAGATTAAGAAGATGGATAAAGATGTAGATGTTGGCGAATATTCACAAGTGTTCGATGTTTCCCATATCCGTACGAAGGTCATTGCTAAGATGAACCTAATCCTATTGGATTGAGCTACTTAGTCCAATGCTACATCAAATCAATTGGCATATACAAGGGAACCAAAGTGACTTTATTCAACACAATAATAATTTTTTTTTTTTTATATGATTGGATCAAAGCGGATCCAATTTCCTTTTTTTTAAACGGCATGATTAGATCTTTTGGATCAAGCGCATGCTTCTTGTCGGCAAGTACATGATAGTTGCCTTGGATCCGCATTCCCACGCTTGTTTAGGCGACGGAGACGGGGACTACGTTTCACACATCTTGCTATTCCCAAGTGTCTTTTTATTCCGTTTTGGTCTAATTGATCGGTCTTTTTTTTTTTTTTTTTTTCTTTTTTTTTATTTTTTTTTTTTTTTTTTTTTTTTTTTTTTTTTTTTTTTTCATGTAACTCAACCACTCTATTTCATCCTAGCAGTAATAACACGTCGATTTTTAGTGACCCACCAAAGCACTTAGAGAACAATAGATAAAAATGGAAAAAATAAAAATAGAATGTGATATGGTGATATTCCGAGATATGGTAACAACTATCATATAATTTGTGATTTCTGAGCTAATTTCTTCCCTTTTAGTTAATTGGTTCCTCAACTCCTGCATTCAAAATGGTTCCATCCACTAATGGTGTCAAAAACAAACTATACAAACATATAAATGCTCCCCCACACTTAAACTTCACATTGTCCTCAATGTGTAAAACCGCAAAGTTCAGAATTCTGACGTAACAGCAGATAAAACGCAAAAACTGTGCAAATTGGTAAGGAATTTGGAAAAACTCCATTTCACAAAAGTTGTTCATCTACGTGTTTTCTACACAGTGTCAAAATTTCACAGGGTTTTGATAAACGGTCTGACAGTTATGGTCTCTGGAATGAACTACGCGCAGTCTGAAATTTTCTGACGAAAAGGTATTCGTCATAATTCTCTTCTAAGATAGATTACGGACTCAATGAAATTAAACATAGGGATGCAAATATGATATGAAAACAGTAAAAAATAAATAAACGAAACAAAAATAAAATGCAAAAGGATAAGAGATACAAAACCGGTGGGTTGCCTCCCACTAAGCGCTTGTTTTTAAAGTCGACAGCCCGACTTAGCTTCTTGTAAGATTCATTCCCCATATACCAATAATCGAAAAGTTGGGGATCCGTCCATAGAACCTGTTTTGCAAACACTAGCTTCACACAAATATTAGTAACATAAAGCAAAGTGAAGCTATGAACCGATAAAGTTTCCCCCACACTTATTCTTGTCCACACTTGGAAGCGTATAAAGAATATAGAAGTCGGACATACTTCACGGTTTCGGGTTCCATAACCGCATAGTATGAGAATCAAGTGTCTCTAATGGCGGAAAACGAGAAACAAAGTCATTCAACAATATTCTCGAAGCACATACATTCAAACCAATAAGAGGTAAAGGAGAAGAAACAATAGGCAAAGGGTTAGATAAACCTTGCACAATCTCTTGTATTACGGAATCCTCTTCATCTTTGAAAAACTCAAGTGAATTATTCACCTCTTTTATATCATGGTCCTCTATTAAACCTTGCAACCATTCTTCGTCAGTTTTAGTAACCAAAGTGTCGGCATAAACCTCATCATTACAATCATTTGCAAGCTCAATTGGGTCTTCCATAATATTGGTTATAACGGTCTCATTCTCAACATATTCCTCCTTGTTGTAAGGCACATACTCTTTTGTGGATGCAATATTGTCCATAAGGAATTTTTTAGAACACTCATTGCATCATCCTCAAGCTCTACCTTTTGAATAGGTTCTTGATCATTATAAAGATCAATGCTTGAGTAAGCTACACTAGTGTCATCACATTCCTCTTCGTCTTCACCTTGATCGCAAAAAGACTCCATTGTAAATTCCTCGGGGTTGGCACCATGAGTTGGTTCAAACAATGTTTTTTCATAATAATCATCATCACTATCATAGTCATCATAACATTGGTCCTCGCTGAATTTAGTGTTGCTAATCTCGAACTCATCCTTTTGAATAGGTGAATGATCATTATTACGATCAAGAGTTGAGTTAACTACACAAATATCAACAAAAGTCCCCAAAGGTTCGCCTTTTTCAACATAACTATTCATTTCCTCCTTGTATTCTTCAATGCCTTGTCTTAAAGTGGAAACACCTTTTTGAAGCTCTTGGAGTGTTCATCCAAATTCGAATATAGTGTTCCATTTGTTCGTAAAACTCATTCGACATCAAGTAGAATTACTTACTTCGGTATTGTTAGGCCAATTATATTCCTTTGAATGGGTGGATGATCATAACTACGATCAGAAATTGGGCCAAACATACTATTAGCACATTCGGTCGATGAAAGTTGTTCCATGCTTGGTTGTCTACAAATTGACTCCATGCTGTCCATAAAATTGTTGCATTTCATCTACCAAACTAGAGGAAAAATTATTAGGAAAACAACTATTCTCCCCTCCTTGTGGTTGCTCACTTACATAACCACCATAAGAAGGTTGATATGTATGAGAATAACTCATAAGGGTACGTGGAGTATTGATCATAGCCAAAGGATTGGTTTTGATTATACTCCCCATAAGGGTGATAATTGTTATGTTGTTGAGGTTGAAAGCCGTATTGATTGCTCCAATATGCTCTGGTCCATAATAAGCAAATTTGAAATACGATTCTCAAACCAAGGTTAAAAACCAGGAAAATAAGAAAAACAAAAATAAGACTAAAAAAACAAAAACAAAACAAAATAAGAAACCAAACAAGTGACAACCGTTGCCTCCCGACAACGGCGCCAAAATTTGATCATTGTAAGAAGCGACACAAATATAATTACACTTTCTTACTACTCAAAATATAAATATAGCAAGGGCAAGAAAGGATCGATCCCCAAAGAGAGAGGTCTAGGTTGTCAAATTGTTATGGTTTCCTATAAAACAGGGTGGATTTTCGATTTTTATAAACTAAGCAAATATAAAAACAAAGAAACAAATAAGCAAACAAATAAGATAGAAAAGATATTGGTTAAGGATTTCGTTTTCATTCACTAACATGCTTTTCACAATAATTAGAATTGATATTTTAATCTCAACTTTTATCAAAGACCATAGAATACCTTGATCGCAAGAATATCATAAATCTCCTCATGTCATCAACAAACACATTAAAGGCCAATTCTACCTAAAGGAACAACCTAACGTGTAAAAGCACTAATCAAGTTTAATTCCCTAGATGCGTTAAGTTTATGAAATCAGGCCAATCAAAGCAATTGAACGGAAATACATTAATTCAATTTAACAAAGGTTCGATTCACATATGATCATAAGAATATATCACTACAAACCATAATCATATTATGCTACTTGTATTCAAGGAATATCACTTTTAAGTATAATAAACCCTAAACTAGCAATAGATGTGATTAGAAGTTCTACCAATTTGCAACTTGACAAAACAATCAATCAATCATAAAAACAATATTTTAGGAGAATTGCAAGCGATAGATATGAGACAAAACTAATATATTGAATCAAAGAATCATGCTTTGTGAAATCCAACATTCCATAACCAATAATAAACTTAGGTACTCATATTCATGGAGTTCATCACAAGAAGAAAGAGAAAAGACTTCATGGTTCTAAACCCTAGAATAAAAATTAGAAGAGATAATAAAACGTGGTCTTTTTTTTTAAAAGATTGAAGTCCTTCTTTTATATATTCCTCAATTTTAAAGGATACTCCTTCCAAAATTAGGTTTTGCCTTGAGAAGTCCATTAGTTGGAAATTCCTGCCCACCATGGAGAGAAACCCGTGTAGAAATTTTGTCCCAAAACGCTCTTCGGAAAAACTGGGATTATGGCGGAATTGGCGGAAAAGTCCCGGAAGTGTATCTCAGGTGACCGGCAAAGTCAAACTCGCCACCGAGGTCAACGGGTCAGGACCGGGGTCATCTCGGGTCGGGACTCGGGTCCAATCACCGACTGAGTCAGGTGAGTCAGGATCGGTCCCAGGATACTCAGCTGGATAGGCTGGGTGCAAAGTTAGGCTTGTGCTGTGTTCAGATCCTTGTGCATAGCCAGCCATCATGGCCCTGGCATTGGGAGAAGGCCACAGTTGTGATGTATTGTCATTGTGCTTCACTAAAGCACATCCCTTCTCTCAAATTATCACAACTCATTCATCCTCCATCAAATCAACATACCAATCTCAGTTAACATCTCAACTGCTCTTTCTTCTTCACAGACCCTTGTGAGCCATTTTCATTGCTTCAATAACTCCATGTATTGACAAACATCAACCCCTAGTATTCCTAGTATTTACTCCTGCGATTCAACAAATGCCTCGCTCATAGCCTGCAATTTCCATCTGAATATTCAACCACCACTCTGACAAATCAACTGAACCTGCCTGCTTCATTCCAGGCCATATTCAACCACTCTATGAGTCCTTCTCTGCACATTCCTAGCATTCATCTAGCATCCGCTTCATCCATTCCTTGATCTTCACAGCCTTGCCAACACATCCCTTCGCACTAGCTAGCTCCTGCAATTCTGCCATCTCCAGCATCATTACATCTCATTGCCAGCGGCTAGTTGAGCTGATGAAAAACTCCATCTGACCTCCATGAACTTCTCTTCCTTGCCCTGAATCCAGCTGATGCCATCTCCATATTTGCATTTCTTCCACCAGGATAAGCCTAACATCCAGGCTTCAACCTGCAACAGCCTTATACAGCTGCAAATCTCATGGAATCCACTCAGTCACCTAAAGCCATTCATTACACCATATTCATGCTCCATCTTGCTGCAGCTTCAGCTTCCACTCAACCCATTACAGCTGCAGCTCACTGCATCTAGAGCCAGGGCATCATCACACCCAGACTCTCGACTTCACAATACCCTTTACAGCACCACTTCATAACCAGCTGCAACTACCAATCTCACTGTCATCTCTTCCATAGCCAAGCTCATTATCTCCACAAGCATAACCACCAGCTCCAACAGCTCCCATTTCAGTTTCTGCCAAACAAATCATCACTATCAACTCCATCCAACCCAGTATAACATAAGCCAAAGACCCAGACTCTAATTCTTCAGCTCCATCGAATCCACCTTTTAGTCAGTATCATCATCCGAAACCCACGTTCCACCATTTGCAACCTCAGTTCCAACGCAGACCACGGCCTAGCAAAGAACACCACCGCCATCTTTGTGTACCAACACCATGACACAGTACTAGTTAACGCCATCATCCACCGCCATGCTATCGTCACTTGCTCCCTTGATGATTCCACTGCAATAGCCTTCGGTTGCCGAGCTTCACCACCACTCCAGTGGCAGACCAAATTCTCTCGAGGCTACTGCCCCATTTCACAACTGCCCATGACTCCATCTCTTGCCTGCACATTTCCATGTCATAAATAAATCACCATCTTAGCGGACCCACACCAACACCTTCATTAATGTAATCCAGCAAAACCATTATCCACGATCTGCCAATTCAAACCAAAGCAACACTTGCATTGTCAAAACCACTGTGATTAAATCTTCTCCCCTAGCCTCATTTCTCTACTTCATCTTATTTCTCATTCTCTCCTCGAGCATCATCACATTGAACTTTGAATCAATTCCCATTCTCATCCTAGGCGCTTCGGTGTCAATTTCCACCACAAACCCTAGCCTCTTCCATCACCAACAACATCAGCTAGACTGATTGACCACAACCCAAGCTTGATCTGTTGTTGTTGAGTTACTCTTGAATACAACAATTCCATCACCAATTTCCAAAAGCAGCTTCATATTTCTTCATAGAATCTCGAATCGAACCCTTAATTTCTTCACTGTTATTTCAATCACCAAAGTCATCATCTCCATATTCAGAGCAACATCATCTCTTGCTTCCATCCGAGCCACGAATAAAACCCCTTCCAAAGATTGACAAGCTTCAAGTATTTCTATCCTCTCTCGATCCAAACTCCATTTCAGGTAGAGAAGTGAATAAAAGTTAGAGAAAATATTTCTCGATTTTCAGTTTTTGTTGTAAGAGATGTAAGTGGATATAACCACTCAGGTAAAGCAGATAAGGGGTACCCAGCTGGTAACCCCTTAACATTTGCTGGCTGTTATTTAACACTCCTCCTAATAGAGTCGTCCCTTAACAGAATGACTACCCCTTAACGTACAGCGAGGGTGACAATAGCACTTCTCTCTGAAATGACCATTTAGCCCTTAGTCTCCAAGTTCTTGTTTTGCTCATAACTTCTTCATACGAACTCCGAATGACTCCGTTCTTTCGCCATTGTCTTTGTCTTTTCGTGCTCTTCGAGATGATGAGAAGAAATCTTGGATTTGAGCGAGTTCCACTTCCTTTTTGCCCCAAATGACTCCATTGCACCTAATAAACTCAAAAGCACACATAAGATACATAATTCACTTTGAAAATTCGCAAAGAAAGCATAAATACTAGATATTAAATTAGGTGTATTCTACACCTATCAGGTGGCTTGCGTCTGCGGGTGGCGCCCTAGCGGCCGGCCA
>JAJJWW010017369.1:0-18486 GCA_023531295.1 Papaver armeniacum
AAAACACCCTAATTTTATATCTAGTATTTATGCTTTCTTTGATATTTTCCTTGGGAATTGCATCATTATGTCTAGTTTGAGTTAATAGGTGCAATGGAGTCATCCGAAGCAAAAGAAGGTTAAACGTTTTCAAACGAGTGAGCATCATTTCTCGTACAATTTATTTAGTGTTTCTAACAAGCCACAATGAGGGACAACCAATACAGTTTAGTCTAGAAGCAAAAAGGAAGATATTCTTAAGTGGCCATTATCTAAAGAGTGGTGCTTATAATATCAAATTTACCCCTATCTACTTCACCTAAGTGGAATAACCATCCCCATTCCTACACCTAAAACTAAAATCGGAGAAGTGTTTCTCAATCACTGCTTCTCCACAGAAATGAAAATGAGAGAAGTAACCATAAGAAATCGAGAATTGAAAGGGAGAGATGATGTCCAAGAAATGGATAAGAAATGTAAAGATACCAAGTACTTTGTGATCGATTGAGTTGAGGAGTCTTTCAATATCTATAATTGGGAAGATGGAGTTATTTATCGATCGTGATCGAGCACAGTATGAGTGTGTGTGCATCCGAGGGTTTTGATGGATTGAAGCAGGGAGAGAATGATCTGCTGTTGATTAATTTGTGATGAAGATGATAGGATTTGTGTTGTGATTCTAAGGTAAATCAAATCAAGGGTTTTTAACTCGGAAGAGAAGATGATCAAGAAATTAGTCGAACTAGGGTTTGTTGGTGAAGATGATTTGGTTTTAGAGGTTAACGGTTATTATTTCGGTGAGGCAACGGGTACTGCGTTGATTAATATGAGTATTGAAGAAACAATCTTAGATTGGTAGTGTTAGAACAGGTTTACAGGTGAACTGTGTTGATATAGGTGTTGCCACGGGCGCTTTTTCAAAGGGAAAGTGAAGTGATGTAATTGGTTATGAAGATGGATTTGAAATGGAGTACGATTATTCGATTTGAAATGATGTCGATCACATGGGTTCAACTTGGTTATAAATTTTCTGTGAGTTATGAAGATGAATCAAGTTATTATGTGAGATGGTGGTTTTGCGGAGAATGAGAATGGTGCTTGTGGATGAGGGATCGATTTGGTGTTGGTATCTAAATTGGATTCAAATTGTTGGTGGTTCAGGGCAAGAAGAGTTTGAACAAAAGATGGGTAATGTGTTTCAAGGAAATGGAGTGCCATGGTTATGTGAGGGCTTGAGGCAAGGTTAAGTTTGTGGCTGGATTCGCGAATGATTTATTCTGGAATCGTGGTTGGAGATTGAATGAGGTTTGTTGCTAGTGATGCCTTTCTTTGGTTGTTGCTAGTATTGAGGATATGGAGATGCGAGGTTAGGTGAATGTGCGGCTACAATTGGAGTGTTAGTCAAGTGCAAACTGGTAGTGATCTGGATGTTGCGGGCAAAAACCAGACTTCGGGTGAGAGTATGCTCTGAAATGAGCTGCAGAGCTGTTGGGTGTTGCTTAGTTTAGAACAAAAGATCGAAGAATGATAGTATGAGATGGCAGGTGAGTGCAAATGGTATTTGCAATTGCGGATGGGTGGTTTCTTTGGCGAGGTGAATGAGTTGTGTTTGCCAATTGAAAGCGATGGAGGAGTCGAAGATTAGATGTATGGGTAGAATGAGCCGCGGTGGTTGATGCAATTACGGGTAATGGGAGTTGTACGAGGATACCGGGTTTGTGATGTCCGAGATGCATGGATTTGTGGGTTGGTAGTCCAGTGGCCACTTAAGCCATGATGTTAATCGGTACTTCTTTTGCCGTTGTCCGTATACCTAAGGTGAAGCTCAGTTGATAAATGAATAAGTTGGATGGAAGCTACAAGTGCGCAATGAATGTGTGTAATGAAGGTTGCATTACAGTTGATTGAAAAGAGATTAGATCATGAAGCTGGTGAATGGAGTTGAGTTTGTAGCAAATTGCATTGCGAGGCATGAATCAACGGTGTTGTTGGGAAGAGAGAAGAGCTGCACGGGTTGAAGTTGCTGTGAATCGCATGATAGGATAGCGTAGTTGAAGTCAGAGCTGCAAGATGGTATCGGGAAGGAGTGAAGCGCCATAATGATGCATCACTCCTAATTGGTCTGTCAGAGTGCAAAATAGCTAAGGCCTAAGTGAGTTAGATGAGAGGGACGACTCATCCTGGGTTTTGCTAAGCGGCTCAATTTAGTTCGGACTACGAGTTGACTCGGAGTAAGCTGGAGCACTGGCCGGTTTATTTCTTTTGAGCCTTAGCCAAAATAATCGGTCACGCGTGTAAATAGGCAATCAAATTAATTAATACTTTACTACCTAATTAAAGTAATATAGGTAGTCCGGTTAAAGATCCCACGAGGAGCACGAGATTCAGTTGTAAAATTGTCACGAAAAGGGGGTGTAAAAGCAAAAAAAGAAAATAAACAAAACAATTAAAAGGTAAAGTTGAAAGCAATAAGAGAGACAAGATCAAGGAACCTCCGTTTAAACAATGAATAAAGTTATGTTCTATTCTACTTGTTATTAGTCACAAATTATCACCAACCGTAGGTAAAGCAGCTAGCTCGTGCATAAACCCCTAAATCCCTCAGATCACGGGACACTAAGTTCTCGACTACCCGCATTCTAATCACTAAGCCACCTCAGAATTAGCTCAACCTAGATGTAATTTGGCTTTCATGCATTAAGTTTTGTGAATTTCTTAGGTTGATATTAGTAGTTAGACTCTTAGCTCAAGGTCTACTTATAACGTTGTTTTCACACAATTGCTCCACGGAATCCTCCGCAAGGTCTTCGTGTTTGCTACTTATGTAAAGAGTCAAAGAACGATTACTTATCCCCTAACTTTCACTAGCTTTAGATCGAATTAACAAATCAATTTAGTTGCACTCCAAACAATCTATCAATCAATCATGAAATGTCTTTAAGATCACTCCTATTAGTAAAAACAAACGATAATTACGTGGAAAACTTCAAGATAGAATTTGAAAACAAAACTTCAAATCATGTGTTAAGAACTAGGAATTCATCCTCAATCAATAAAATTAACTACTCATGTTAAGAGTTCGCACAAAGAAATAAGAAAAGAAAGAATTGTGTGTAAGAAGATGTAGAGAAAGATATATAGTTGTGAGAAAACTTCTCTATTTATAGGCTTCAAAATTCTCCAAATCTTCAAGTTAGAATCCTTTTCCTTTTGTAAATTCAATTTCCAATTCCAAGCTTTTCTCAACTCTTCACCTTCTCTTTCCAAATTTGAGTCCAATTCTCCATCCAATTCCTAGTTCAAGTCTTCACACTTCATGAGAGAAGTCCATAGAAAGTTCAGGAATTTTTGTCGCTTAAAACCGGATTATGGCGGAATTTCACGGGAAACGCTGGCAAGCCACTTGGAAATTTCTCCGCTCAGAGAGAATATTGACGGAATATTCCCACCGGTCTCCTCCAGTTAGGACTCACCCACAAACTAGTCAACGGTGGGCCAAACGGGTAGTCAGCTGAGTCAAACTCGGGTCAGCAGTCCCGTAGTCTCATGAGTTAACTGGGTGAGCCGACCATGACTCGGGAGTGAGTCGGTATGTATGATAACTAACCTGGGCTTAACCATCCGAGTCTATTTGGTTTGCTGTGCCAAAGCAATTTTGCACATGTTGCTTTGTGATGCACCAGATGGTGTTTCAGCCATGATGGTCACTGAAGACCAGAATGCACCATCCTCACCAATGCCCACTTCCATCTCAAAACCATCATCTCATTACCATTTGCACTTGCATCCACCAAGACAAATCCTCATCATCACCAAAGACTTCCAACTCTGCTCGTAGCTCATTCAACTCGCTTTATCTCGGTTCCAGTGCTAGTTCTCAACCCAATTGTCACCCAGGAAAAAATAACCTCCCGCTTATAGCTCCACTCCAAACTTCATTGGAACATAACCTGTGCCAAACTCCTGCTAATCACTTCATACTCTGCCAAGACTGTACCACCACGGGGCTGCAATTCCATTTTCAGTTCCTTCCCAATTCGTTAAGCCATCTGCAATTCCATCTCAACCAATGTTAAGATTTCATGCCAACAAAAGTGCAACCTCAAATCACCCTTTTACGCTTCTTAAGTTTATGTTCAAAATTACAAGCAACCTGATAGCAGCATAGCATTGACCTAGGCATCTGTTCCTCCTGACCACCGACAGTACCTTTTGCCACCAGCTACTTCTTACTCACACCATCCACAGACATACATCTAATATTTTCATCTCGGAGACACCCATTAACACACAGGACCCAAGTCAACACCAACAATTTCGACTCTTGCTGTTTCTCCATCTCCTTATTATTTCTCCATAACGTCAAGCCTGACCTTGTGTGCAAAAGTATGCCTTCAACACGCAATCCGGTCCACGATTCCGCACCTCCTCACAAGGCCATTACCAACTAACTCAAATTAGCAACCACCGACGAATTCCATCTTCACATCTTCTCTCGGCTGTCAAAGAATCGCTCCATTCTCCTTATCTTCATTGCAATTGTAACCACAAATCTCACTAAGTTTCCCTCACTCCATTAAATCCCTATAAATTGTGGTATTAGAACTCAAAAACCCTAATTCATCCATTACATTCCTCAAATTTCAAACATCAACAAGAACCCATCGTTTCCATCAAATCACCCAAAATCAAGACCCCATCTCACATTTTATAATTTCATCTCTTCTCCGGATCGAGCCTCTCAACAACAAAACCATAGTTTCTTCCATTCAATCACCATCGTAATCATCTCTCTACCGAGTAGTTCTGCTCATTCCATGGTAAAACACCTCGGTTTCGGCTGCCTCGCCTCCATTTTCTCTCTTCATCCGATTCTGACATCGAGATTCTGTTAAGCTCCGGCTCATTCATGCTCGAAAACCCCTCTCCATTCCATCACCAATTCTTCTTCGTCTCCACTATCCGTCGAGCTTGACTTGGTTCCAATCAACATTCAGCACCCATGCTCTTAGATTTGTGTGAATTAGAATGATTGAGAGATGGTCTCGATTTCAGTGCTGGTTTTAATTTACGGATCGGCCTCGGGTTTGGATCCGAGTTAGGATATGGGTCCTAGTGCGGTTTAGGGTATGGGTAGATGGGCTTGGGTGTGGGTAGATGGGCTTAGGGTATGGGGTGGATTCAAACATCCACTAAGTACACCCCAATGCTATTCTCACTCACTTTTGGATAAGGGACACCTTGACCTCCTTAACCTTGGTGGGCTCCATATAGTCTTTATGATAAAATGACAAGTTTGCCTTTTTTCTCAATTTTGATGATTTCTTCTTCTTTTCCTTCCAATGCGCTCCAAAGTAGCTATAAAACTCAAAACAAGCGTAAATACCATAATTTACGAAAAATAGCAAAGAAAGCATAAACTACTAGATAGTAAATTAGTGTATTCTACACCTATCATTGTGGAGTGTAGGTGGCCAAGGGTGGACTTGCCAGTCACCCGAGATACTAAGGTCTGGGATTTGGCAAATTCCAGCCACAATGCAGTTTTGGGCGAGTTTTTACATGGGTTTTTCTCACACATGGGCTTGGTGGACTTCTTTCTTTGGACCTTTGAAGATTAGACAATTTTGGAAACAAGAGAGCTATTTAAAGGAAAGACTTCTACAACTTTTGGGAGAACACTTATTTTTCTTGGAACTTGGGAGAGCTTGGGTTTTTGTTTTACTATTACTAGGGTTTGCTTTTGTTCATCTTCTTCTTTTCAATTAATATTTTTATGATGAACTCCATAGCTATCGTAGCTAAAAAATTATTATTGGTTATGGGATAAAGTTGATTTCTCAATATGTTATATGATTCAATGAATTAGTTTTGTCTCAATATTTTATTGTTTGTGATTCACAATTAATAGTGTTATATGATTTGATAGTTTGTTTGGTTGAGTCTAGGAATCAATCAGATTTACATTCATCTCTAGAGCTATATTAGGGTTTTCAATACTTAAAAAGTTGTTTTATCCTGATTCTAAGTATCATAATTGTGGGTAGTGCTTGTAAAGTGATATATCCTACTAGTCACAAGTGAATCATAACTTTTGTTAAAACGATTAGTGCTTTTACACATTCGCTTGCATTGATTAGTCTTATTCCATAGAACTTATTGCTTTTATGGAGTTAAATCTAATTGTGCTTTACACTTTAGGTTGTTTAGGAAGAATTCACATATGCATCTTTTAATGTGGTTGTGATGAAAATGGGGAAATTAGCGGGATATACTTGCGATCAAGGTATCCTAGGACTATTAGTAAATAGGAGATTAAAATACCAATTCTAATCATTGATGTAAATACATGTTTGTGAATGATACTATCCTTTATGACCATTATCTTCTCCTTATTGATTATTCCAATTATTTGCTTTGCTTTCTATTTTATTTTATTATTTCGCTTAAACAACAAAAATTCCCCTTGGTTACCTTAGAAATCTGAAAATCGCATAACAACAATCTCTCTCTGGAAACTTGAACTCTTCCTTACCTTGTACTTCATTTAAATTTAGTGAGTAAGAAAGTGAAATTATTTTTGACTTGATTGACAAACCGATCACATAGCCACAATACCAATACCAGTTAGTTAGAGTCTTTATCATAAGAAGCATCACAAGCAAATAAGAATACCCCGGAAAATTCAAGGTAGAAAGTGGGCTCATGATATGGGATATGGGAATTAGAGCCAGTAGGGGGAGTTAACAACTTGAGAGCTAGTAGTTTCTCTCCGAACTCTAAGAGTTTGTCCTAGCAGTGGCACGAGGGTCCTGTCTTGAAAAACTTTAGGCATCTTTATTTCCGGATGCACTGTGCAAATTGTCATGCGGTAACAAGATGATCTTGAAGATGACTAGTAGAGAGGCATTTACTAATCCAATCCTTTATTTTTATATTTGTGTGAGTCATGTAAAACAAGATGACTCACAGCAGGAATATTAGACCAAACATCTTTTGAAAAAGTACAATTTAAGAGCACATGTCCTGGAGTTTCAGAGGTTAGGAGTTACACATTTACAACTGTCATCATGATTGTTGTTATATCTAGCAAGTTTGCTACTGTAGGAAGGATGTTTTCCACACATTTCCAAAGAAACAATTGAGTTCACAGTAAAAGGCGTGACTTCCAAAGGGCCTTATAGGTTTCCAACATCGGGATGGACAATGGAGAGTTATGTAGAAGCTCATTATCTAGCAGTTGAGATCGATTTAACGAGGCAAAATGCCATTCTTTTTATATGGACAAACTAGAGTATCTCTACTAGATATGGAATTAGCATGTTGTAGAAATATTTTTGACTGTTTTTTCACTAGTGAAGAAATCTGAACTAAGGGAACATTCCAACTTCTAGTGTCTTGCACAATAAAATCAGAAACTTTATAATTAGGATTAGGATATATAGTTAGCACATATAGAATAGTTGGATTTTTAATCCAATTATCGATAAAAGCATGTACACTACTACCATCCCTAATATCCCATATAGCATCTTTGATTAATAATATCTAACCCATGACAAATACTAGACCAAACCAAGACCGGTTCCAAGGTTTTGTAGTGAATGGGGTGACAATTTTTAAACTACTTACACTTTAATATTCTCACCCGAGCTCATCGGGAGAATGAATTAGCAACCAAGTTGTTCTAGCTAAAAGTGCTAGATTCATTTTACTTAGATTCCTGAAACCTAAACCCCAAAGGTTTGTGAGTGCAAAACATTATCATATTGTTTAAACTAATATCCCTTATGACCATTCTTACCCCACCAAAATTCCTTTGGGATTTTTCCATCTTGTTAATAATGGTATTAGGGAGAAGAAAGGAATTCATATGATAGTTATAGGAAGTTTCAAGAGTGTGTTTAACTGATGACGGATCTTCTGATTGAGCTAATTGTTTACCTTTCTAGTTAGACACTGGAATCATGATGAGTGTTTAAATGGGACATAGACTTTGTTGTATTTCTTTTGAGAAATAGTGGAATGCCAAGGAATTTTTCATTAAGCTCAATCTTTCTAACATTCATAGCTCACAATAAGGAAACACAATGATCTGGATGGACACGTTTTTTGAGAAAAACATCCAAATTTTTCAAAAATTGATCATTTGACGGATATGCATGAAATCCTTAATCAAAGACATGAGGTTACTAGTCTCATTATGAGTAGCTTTTGTAAAAGTAAATAATCATCGCAAAAAGCAAATGAGAGATTTTTTGGAGCATCTTTAGTAACTTTAGACCATGGATGAGATGAGTGCTCTGCATGGATGAGATATCTAGAAAAGGACTCCATACAAAATGAACAAATAGAGTGAGAGGTCTCCTTGTCTTAACCCTCTTGAGGATTTAAAGGAAAACAAGAGAACCATTGGGAGGATAGAAATGTTTGTAGTGCTAATGTACTGTTTGAAAAATCGTTGACACCGGACGATCAAAGAACCCAAATCTCCTAAGAACATCTATTAAAAAAGACCATTCTACTCTATCAAAAGGCCCTGGACATATCAAGTTTAAGGCCCATGATTCCATATTTGTCTTTCTTATTCTTCATAGTATGAACAACTCATCTATCACCACATTGTTCTGTATGTTCCTACGAGGGGGCATATGCAACTTGAAATGGTGAAATTATTTTACCTAGCAATGTCTTCATTTTATTGACTAAAATCTTAGAGATGATTTTGTAATTTGAATTGCAAGGGAGATAAGTTTAAAGTCATATGGACTTTTAGGGATATTCACCTTAGGAATTAAGGACATGAAAGTGTGGTTCATTTCCTTAGCGAGATGTTGAGTTAAATAAATTTTTAACTATTTCCGAACATCACTCTCCAAGCAGAGCAAGATTTTATTTATAAAATCCTGAGGGAACCCATCTGGACTAAGAGCGATCCAGGTGAGGCTATCTGCTTGATAGTATTGCTAACCTCATCAAGAGTAATGGGACTCAAAAAAGTTTTTCATTGTCATTAGTGATACATCTATCAATACAATTCAAGAATTTTTCATCCGAGAGGGATTAGTGGTAGTAGAGATATTTTAAAAATGAGAAATCGGGAGGTCCTCAAGAAAGTATCTCTATCCTCAAACCATTGACCATTAAAAGTTTCAAAGTGTTGATATGATTAAAATTTCTTCTCCATTAGTGTGATAATGCGAGGTATTTATCATAGCTTTAATAAAATCAACTTTAGGTTTTGCTTTTGTTTAATCAAAACCTAACCACATCCAAATTGAATCAAAATGAAACCACAAAGTTTTACATAAGGATTTGGAATTTTCATTTTCATTTTTACTTGAGTAAATAGAAAATTTTAGACAATATTACATAAATGATGACATCTTTGGAGTGTTGCTACAAGAAGTCAAGAAGTAAAGAAAGTTCTTTATATACTTGTTCATTTTTTTTAATGAATTTCTGTTTATACCTTTTTACACCAAAATCAACTAATCCGACTTCTAACCATGCGCATGTATCTGGAAATTCATAATATACCTCTTTTTATATTTTATCAAAAATATTTCCTCCCAAATAACAAGAGACAAACAACATCAAACATCTAATGCACCGAGCCTCGCCTCCGTCACTGACATATGAAGGTCTCAACTCCCAAATGCAATTCGGTGTTCATCCTAGCAAGCTTAGTTCTTCATTTCTTATACCTTTTACACACAATCATTGAATTTAGAATTTTTCATCAAGAACATCCCATATGTTTGTTTACTTACTACACTAAAATCATTACTATGACATTAAAAGAGGAAGAAAACCAACAATCATGTTTAAATCTATCAAACCAACACCCTTCCATAAGTTTAACTATCATCAAGGTCTTAAATAAACCTGGAAGAACATATAAGGTTTAATTACAAGCAAAGGAAGAAAAAGTAAACGAAATAATGCCTGCTAAACCGTACCACCATCGATTCATTACAACTTCTATTTTTACACAACCCAAAATCAAAGTGCCAATATTTTAATCTCCCGACCAAAGATCCAAACATATCATCTTCAACTATCGATCGTTTCACCAAATTTAATCGTTGCAAACTAAACCCAAAACCCTAAAATCACCGAATCCTCCGAAGTCGATTACAATCACCATTCATCCAACAAAAAACAATAAAAGAAACTTCCACCAAATGTCCGAAACTTGAAACCCCTTATCCTTATATTTCTTCAAAGAATAAAGAAATATCGTGATATCTCCACGGTTTTCACGAAGACGCACAGATATCTGATGAAGACATCACAAGTATTCCACGTTTATAAGGGGGATTTGATAATACTTACAAGGCAATCACGAAAATCATGCTATCACTTTATTCTTTCCATCAGTCAAGCTCATCTTCTTCGTAGTAAAAATCCCACTTCATCTTTACCGAAGATGTATAGGGACCAAGAATCTTCATCTTCATTTCCCCCTCCCATTCTGCTCCATGCCTGCATTACTCCATCTCATAGAAAAGCAAACACGGGCTCTCCATCGTTATCCAACCCAGGATCTCCTCTCCGTGAGAATCTACATTTAGAGTTCCGGCATGGTTCGAAACAATTCTGAGGGTTATTGTTCTTCTCGGCGAGATAGCACCTGTAAATTCTTGTTGTTTCTTTCTTTCTCTCTCGCAATTCTTACTTTCAAATTTTTCATTGAATCATCATTGCTTTCCTTTTCCTCTTCTCTTTTCCTCTTATTTTCTTCATCCTCACTATCACTCTGCCGCGCTCGAGTTTTCCCCCATGAACACTTTCATTCTCTCTTGACCAAGTCTTTCTACCGACATGCATCAACAACATCTACCTTCACCCACAACCCAAACTCACGCCATTCCTCAACCTTAACCTTGAAATCTTTCCTTCCTCTTGTTCTTTTCTTGGTCTTCTCGATTCAAAAAAGAAATCAATCTCCATCTCGCAACTTGACAGCCTCAATTGTACTCTTTGCATGTCGATTACATCCGAATCGGGTGGTGAATGGGGTTATTTAAGTTAATAAGTATTTGATGATCCGACATTTTGTTCTTCCTAACTTTCTTTTCTAATTTCTATTTTTGGTCTAATTTGGTATAATAACTGTTTTATCACCATTTCTCTCTTAAATAACGGTGTGAATTATTACATAAATGGCCTTTTATGGCACTTGGATAGCGTCTTGTCGCTTGGATATTCACGCCCACTTCAATGCCATGCGACCCATCGGAAACCATCATTACTCTACTAAAACCTATTTTCAAAGTTTAATCTTAGGGTTAATTAGCTTTAACTCATGTTGGGACTGTCAATAAGAGGTGCATCTTTAGGTCACCTAATCTTGAAGAGTTTATTAGGGTTTTAATTAAAACTTTTGGTTTTATGCAGTTCATAAAAGAAGCACCTGTTGAGAGTCACCATTGCTAATGAGGCATGATCTGAGTTAGGTTATTCCTTATACAACTCAAGCCAACATTACCTCTTACCATGCCAAAAACTCCTTTTCTCTCAAAATAATATTTCTAATAATTACCCCAACAAAAATTATTCCGATAATTACCATCCTTTACTTTACCATATCCCACAGTTTTATGGCCTCTCTCTTTAATAATGGTGGTAGATTAGCCATAAATGGCCTTTTATGGCACTTGGATGTCAACGTCTTGTCGCTTGGCCATTCACGCTTTACTTGATACCAGCAACCCTTCGAAAACCATCATTACTCTACTAAAAACCTATTTTCAAAGTCTAATCTTGCATTTCGTACTTTAACTCATGTTGGACCTACTAAGAGGTGCATCTTTAGGTCACTAATCTTGAAGAGTTTATTTGGGTTTTAATTAAACTTTTGGTTTTATGCGATTCGGGAGAAAGCAACACACTGCTGGAGAGGCACCATTGCACTGGGGCATGAGTCGGTAGTTAGGTTATTACTCTGACTCAAGCCAACATTACCTCTTACCATGCCAAAAAACTCCTTTTCTCTCAATACCAATATTTCCTAATAATTACTCCCAACAAAAATCATTCGTAATTACCATCCTTTACTTTCATATCCCATGATTTTATGACACTTGGAGTGAGTTGTGCAATAACATTCCCGTAAACCAACCTAGTCAAGACAAAGCTCTTAAATACTCATCAACCCTTCTATCCATCATGGTTACGTATAGCACTACGAAGAATAAATGCTAAGTGGGACGCTTCGACGTATTGCTCATTCGATTCTTGCTACAAGTCCCACGTGATCTCAGCCCACGTCCCTTTCTTCCGCTCGGAAAAAAAGGACACCCAAGTCATATAAGACTGAGTAAGGGCTATTTGTTTAAATACAAAGGTGAGAATCTTACATAATTTTGTGTCATTCTTCATCCATTTACTTTTAGGACTATCTTCAACCCACTAAACTTCCCATTTTAAGGATCGGACCACCTTAGATGACATCATTTACATTGCATCTTCAATTTGCACAGATGTGCCCATATCCCACTATCCTACCACGAGAGGAAAGCGAGAATCTTTTATATTCATATTCATATTTTAATCTATAAACTAGCTCCATCTCATAAATAACTCTATCCCTACTATCTTTTTATAAGCTACACGGAACCCTCTTCATCTAGGGATTTTTACTAAACCCGCAAATCTCTTGACATTCAAAATCTTACAACCTAAAACGGCAGAGAAACTTATTTCACATTCATCTCTAATCGAACTTGATCTTCATAGAGCAAATAATTATCTTAGTCGGAATGATAACTTCATCGAAATAGTGTAGTTGACTAAATTTGTTGTGAAACTCTTATCTACCTCCTCTATTCATTTATTACATCTCGTAACCAATGGCCTTTATTTCAAACTCCAAATCACACCACATTCAAATGGATTGAGAAACAAAGTTCTTATCAGTTTACAATAAGAATGATTTTAAGGGGTGACTAGTAAGAGACCTTGGTATGCTTGTGGTTATTTAATGGTTCTTAAGAGTTGTTTCCTCCTTGTGGTTTCAAACAAATCATCAAGTCTCCTTTACGGAAAAGGTTGTTTTGGCTTATCCTATGTAACATCCCAATGAGTGTCTTTGAGTTTGAGGATCTTCAAAAGCTCACCTTCAAACTTGGAGAATTAGTAGTAGCTCAAAACACCATATAGGAATCATCCTTTAAGAATGTTAAAGTTCGCCAAATTTTAGTTCAAAAAGCTCTACCAACTGAATCCTCTATTCACTTCCAAAGTGAGAGCTCAACCTTTCTCATTGAATGCGAGATATTATAAAGTTCCGAGGTATTTTCCGTACCCGTGTAAATATTTTTAGATCATAAAAAGATATCAACTGTCCATCCCGAAATCTAAACGAGAACCTACGAGGCTAACTTTTCTAGCTCAAATATGTTCTTCCAAAGTTTCAAGGCTAAATGAATAAACAATCCAATGCTCAACATTCTACACCTCCTTCAAACATTGTGATCAAAAGACACCATCATGTCTTCCAAGTGAAGTAATTACCAAAAACTCAAATTAGCTTTTATTGATCCTCATGCCAATGCCAAAGGAAAAGCCAAAGATTTATCTCAAAGCTTGACAATATGCTTCGTGTGATTGCAAATAATCTCAGATGGGCCCTTTTATTTAATCGATCAATTGCCCGAAGATATTCGATGTCAGAGTCCGAGAAGAAGTTCAACTCAATTGAACAATGGTCTTACGAGTTATTTGCAAGCAGTTACTACTCGAGAATGTTACATTTGAAGCTTCGAATGTTAATCCAGTCATCAAATCGGGGACCGATTCTAACACACAACTCGCCCAAAAGATTCAAACAACACATTACGATAAAACAATCTCTTATCACTAGAAGAAGTTACCTCTCGGTGATGAACATGATGCCTATCAAATCTTAAGAGTAACGATCAACCCCCGCAGCTTATTTAAGAAAATGCATTGCAAGCAATTAGTCTAACTAGCATTGGGTTATTCAAATAACTGGATAATTAAACAGTTACTCTAAAACTTTTCCCCTATTACCGTTCAGAGATCTCCCGCCATTAAATCTCTCCAATTGTTTTTCAATACCCATTCACTTGGTTTGATCCTTATGGTAGTTATAATGTACCCTCACTGGGCCGTATACCCCAAGCAACGATGATGTCATGATAATTTTCCTCATGGTGCTTCTTTTGAATGCGGTTCTACCTAAGAGACTACTCAAATTGGTGGTTCTAGTGATTCTCTTCTTCGTGGTGGCTCTTTATACCAATCAGTAAACTCAACTCCTTCTCACTTTAATTGATCCTCTGAATGTTATTATCTGTCAATCTAGCTGTCAACAATGTTAATCATTACTGGACATTGTAGGTTTAGGTAAAAATCACAATAAGGAACTTAGCATGTTATGTAGAAATATAAACCACGATATTATCTTCTTATCGGAGACTAAAATGAACAAAGATTTGGATGCTAGAAGACTTAAAAATATGGCTTCCCCGCACTTTTAATGTCCCAAGTATTGGAAGAAGTGGTGGTCTTGTTCTTGTCAAAAAAGGAGATTCAACTTAACATTTTATCCTCTAGTTCGAGGCATCTATGTCACATCCACCGACATTATCCATTTTAAATATTGTCAAATACATTTCATATATGGTGAACCAAATAGTAGTTTAAGACAAGCCTTTTGGGAAAGCCAATGCCGCTTACCTCAAATACCTCTAGATGAACCAGTGTTCTTTATAAAGATTTTAATGCTCTCTTAGGTAATGAGGATAAGAATGGTGGGCTATAAGTTGATGATTCCGATTTTCTTCATCTTAGAAGTGATACTTGATTTGCATGATCCTGGTTTCCCCGGCCCTAGATTTACTTGGTCTAATATGAAACAAGGTCCCGACCTTATTCTTGAAAGACTTGATAGATGTCTTATTAACTCTTTGTTGAGACTTTGTTTCTAAACTTTGTGTGAATAATCGCCTAGATATTCTTGATCACCGCCCCTATGCATATTGGTTTTAATTTTGATAAAATCTGATGCCTAGGCCTTTCCACTTCATGGAAATGTGATCGAGGAATCCACTTGTAGAGACATTATAGCCAACTCTGGCTCAGTAATGTTGGGATCTCGCCTATGTTTATAAGTACAAAAAAAAAGGTTTACATGATTCGAATAAAACTTCTTTTGAAACATACAAACTAATATTTATACCACCAGAGATGATCTAGTGGTTACCCAAACTTCTTCCCCTAATTCTAGAGCCATTTCTAAACTTAGAGCTAGATTGGAATACCTCTAAAATTTAAGAACTCTACGGAAGATAAATCCAGGAGTGTCCGGCTTATGGAAGGTGACAGAAACTCACCCTATTTCCATAGGGTCACCCTCTTTAGGAGAAAAATAAATGCTATCAGTTGGATTAAGGATGTTGCTGGTACTATCCTAACTAATAGGAATAGTATTGGTACCTCCTTTGTTGATTACTTTAAGAGTCTATATTCTTCTCACCCTCGGCAATTCCAGACGAGATCCCTCATGACCTTCGTTAAATTTTCAAGATGATAACTCTCACCCTAAATTCTCCTCTCTGCCAAGATATTAAGAATGCTTTTTTCCAAAATGAGGAAAAAATGCTCATGGACACGATGGTTTCACGGTCTTTTCTACCAAAACATTCAGACATTATAGGGAAGGCTGTTGATATGACACAAACTTATTTTAGAACTGGGCACTTAGTTAAAGTTTTCAATCATACCAACATAGTTCTGCCATCCTAAAGTCCTCTATTTGAAGTTGGTCTCTCAATACAAGGACCCATAGGACTTTGAATTTCATTTACTAAATATCATATCTAAAACTCTAGCTAACAAGATTAAAGCCTTTTATGAACAATATCATTTCCCAAATCCAAATTACTTTTGTCCCTAAAAGGAGTATGGGTCTAGATAATATTCTTTTTAGCCAATGAGGTTATTTATGTTGTTGACCATCATGATAAAGATGTTGGTATTGTCGCCATCAAAGTTGATATGTCCAAGGCTTATGATAAGTTTGGAATGGTCTTTCTTGAAAAAGTTTTAAAAAGATGCGTCTCTCCACTCACCGAGTTAAAACTCATAAATCAATGTATTTCTTATGTCTCTTATTCCATTCTCTCAATGGTATCCCAACGGGTCTTATCAAACCCGAGAGAGGCTTAAGACAAAGGAGACCCTATGTCTCCTTACCTTTACATTATTTGCCTGACTTTGTCCTCCTACATTGATGTTCTTACTAGAAAGGTTCGGTTGAAGGCATAAAAGTATGCAAAAATGCTTCGCTTATGACACACCTTTTTATTTGTTGATGATTCTTACTCTTTTCTAAGGCTACTATGAAGATTTCCAGAATATCAAAGAGTACCTTCAAAAGTACTGCTTGGCCTCTGGCCAAGAAATTAATTTTAATAAGTCTGGAATTCTGTTTAGTAAAAAATCCCAGAACTGTTGAAGGCACATGCCCATGGATGTGCGGTCCAAAATGGAAGTCTTTTGGGTTTCCCTTTTCCATGTATATAAAGGATAATCTATCCATGTAACCTAGATAATTCTTATGAATGAAATCCTTCTCTTTCCCTCTCCTCCTTCTTTCCCCAATATTCTACTACAAAACGTTATCAAGATTTGAAGCCTATACTGGGCAGAGCTAGGTTCGCAGAGGCTAGGTTCTGGATGGATGATAAACACAAGTTGTTGAAAAAAAAATGGTGTTCGAATTTACATCAAGGAAATTATGGAATCAAATCAGCTAAGTTCGATCCATTTTCATCTATCTATTTTCTTTTCCCCTTTCCCTATTTTTGATTTTGGCATATTTAATATAATAATTGTGACTCTGGATGGCAGATAGCTATTAAATCCGTCAGAAAATTGAAATTGATATGATCGTGACTTATGCGGTATTTTGTGGTAATCAATTGCAATCGGGTGATTACATTTTATTTATAACTTAATACTAATACGAGTGTATGTCTGTGATGCATCGAATATGTCATGATCAAGTCCCGCTTGGAATTCCACCAGTAAAAGAGAGAAGGAAAAGTTCCGATCTCGGGGAAATCAGAAATGGAAAAGGCTGGTCTGTCCAGTCGGTCAACTCACTTGGTCCTAAGTCCCAACCTGGCCCCCACTTCACTTGGTGCGATCTAACCTTGGCCCAACCTGGCCCGCCTCGCCCCGATATGCCGTGTCATGTTCCGCATCGTTCGGGAACATGCGGGGCCAAAGCTTCCTCAGTTCATGGTATATATATATAGCGGAGATTGAGGTATGCAATTAACTAATGTGGGTTTTTATATGAATATTTGTTGGGCATATTTATACATTTTTTAGAACATGCGTAGTTCATATCATATAAATGGTCAACTTAAACTATGACTATTGATCTAGAGCCATTAAGAATTTTGGTTTTATTGTTATCTTTGTTCTCTTGAATATTATATATTAGCTATAGTTGAATGATGCTTTTTTAGTTCAATTGGTTGTACCAACTCGATTCTAATGTATTCATTTGGGGTTTAGAAGTACTTAAAACAACATTATTGGATACTTGATATTTTTTCCCCAAATTTGAAATGTTCTGTGGGATGTAATCCACCTGCTTTCGACTATTAAAGAGTCGATATTTTCAAAAAGATATGTTGTAAATAAAATCACATGTATCCTAATTTTTGTGGAAGAACTCACAAGAGGTGATATGAGTCGAGAAAATTTCCATTTCTCTACTTCATCCATGATACCAACAAACCAAATATGTTGCCAAGTATGACAACAAGAGAACTATCTTTAAAGTAATCCTATTCAACCTAAAGTAATTGGTTGACATGTGTAGAGATTCTCTTGCTTGTTGAGATAAAGAAATTTCTCAAATTGCTAAATGTAGATAAAATTGAAATGGAATGAACCTCTATGTGATGGGGTTAGACGTAATAACTCATATAAAGCATGTGAAAAGGGACATATATATCATGAGACAAAGATGTATTATTTTTCCCAGCAGTAATGACACTAAAGTACATGTATCAATTGAACATAGATGAAACAAGATGAAGTATAACTCTCACCAAAGAGTTGAAAGAATCTTCTTAATGGGTATTAATACAAGCAATGTAATGGTACCATAGTAGCAACCCGATTTCCATAGGAAGGTCCACTTTAGACATCAACTTTAATGACAAAAGAACTTGCCTGGCCAATTGATTATCGATTGAACTAGATTCAATGTCTACGCTTATGGAATGGCAAGTACATCATTCCCATGAGACACAAATTTTCTAATGCACTTGAGATATATTTGGATGAAAAATATATCATCCCCTCCGAAACAATAACATATATTCACTCTAAAGTACTTGAGTTGAATCCCACTTTTGTTACTTAATAAAGCCACCCACTTATTAAATCTCTCAAGATTCAATATGTAATCTGGTAGTGGTTTTCTCCACTAATTTAAGGAATATACACCAGTTT
>JAJJWW010017370.1:0-58534 GCA_023531295.1 Papaver armeniacum
CTCTAAGAAACCCCGGCTTGATCTCAAAAGTAGAGTCCGTTTGAATACACCCCTGTTGTGTATCAAGCTTATGAGAAGCTAACACCTTGAGTGAACGATTTGCATCACCCATTGCTTCTTCTTCTTGTTGGAAAGTCTCTTCTTCTACTTCCAACTCTTGTTCGTCCGTTGTTTCTTGACTTGGTTGGAGTATTGTGCCTCTTCGAGTAGCTATCCCGCACCTTGGATAATTCCATCTTTAGAAGCCAGGAGATTAGGTACACAAGAAAACAATTCTCATAAACAAGTGAGAAACAAGACAAGACCACAAGAAGCAAGATAAAAAGCAAAAATGAAATAAGAAACTAAAAACTTAATAACTAGCCGTGTGCCTCCGTCAATGCGCCAAAATTTGATCGCTGTCGTATGCATCAAAAATAATTTCACTTTCCTAAAGTATACGATAAGAAAGAGTTCGTTTCCACAGAGAGGCGATTGTAGTTATTACGTAATCAATTTCTTAAAGTAACCACTTGGGGGGATTTCTGATTTTTAAGTAAGCAATAAAAGTAAATTAAAAGCAAAGTAAATCGTAGAAAGTAATCAATAGAGAAAGATCTTGGTCAAGGAATTCATCTTCAATCTTAAACATGTGCTTGCATATATGATTAGAATTACGATTTAATCTCTTATTTTATCAAAAGCCTAGAGAATCAAGAGAGCAAGATAATCTATTAATTTCCTAAGTTCATCAACACACACTAGAGTTGCGTATGTGAATTCTACCTAAAGAATAACCTAACGCCTTACGCTAATTAAGTTCAATTCCTAGGAGCATTAAGTTTCGTAAATCGGCTAATAAATGCAATTGTCATGTTAGCATAACAATTAGGACAATAGTCAAACTCTACATATGATTACGAGTGTATCACTACAAACCGTAAACATATTATGTTACTTGTATTCAGGGTTATCACTCGATGAAAAACCCTAAAATAGCTATGGACTAGGATGCAAGTTCAATTAATTGGCCACTTAACTAATCAAACATCATAATCCTATCACAATACATCAATCATGTGATTCTTAAAACAATAGAGATGTGAACGATAATCAAGAGAGAAAACTAATACATAAAGCAAACACAAGTTTTAGAAATAGGACTACATCCTTAACCAATAATGAATAAATTAGCTACTCATAGCTATGGAGTTCATCACCAAAAATATGAATTGAATAAAGAAGAAGATGAACAAAAGCAAACCCTAGTTGCGTAAACAAAAGCGGCTCTCCAAGTTCCCAAAAACAAAACGTGTGTGATATATCAAAGTTGTAGAAAACTTTCCCTTTTATAGCTTTTCTCCAACTTCTAAAATTAGGTCTTCATAGCCCAAAGCCCATGTGGTCCACCAAGCCCATAAGTGAGAGAAACCCATGTAGAAAATATGTCCAAAAATTCTGTAGGAAGCGCGGTATTATGGGGAAATCGGGCGGAGAGGTGGGGAGGAAAATATCTCGGGTGGCGGCAAAGTCCGCCCGGTCACGTCAACAGTCGGGACCAGAAACATTGAGTCAACTCGGTCTGGTCATGAGTGAACTCGGTCAATCAGAGTCGAGAACCAATCGACTTCTTACTCGGTTTGGATAAAGGTAGTGGCAAAACCATTGCTTGTTTGCTTTGAACATGTATGCACCATCATTGCACTTAGGTGGGAAAATCCAGCCATGATGGCCACAACGCTTCATGTACCGCAACTTCCACAAATCGGCTACATTTGCATTATAACTGCAATATCTTTACTCCCTTCTTGTTACGCCATTGATCTGAAAGACTCTCGTTTAGTATTTAGCAACACAATGGCTTCCCCCTTTTAATGCACAGACTCGACAAACTCAGATCCCATTCTAACCAGCTCCATCTCCTGAGTTCAAGAATAGATTCAATTCTACACCATTTCTGCAGCTTCAATTCTCCACCTGCAACAGCATCAACGTCAGCAGCATCATTCATCCATAGCCATACATTCACCACTGCATATTCAATAGCATCATCACTAGCACAACCAATCATAGACTGCAACGCAAGACTCGCCTCCATCACTGCAACATCATCCACTTTGTAACCATCTTTTAGGTCTTCTTACACTCAACCAAAGCATCTTGCTTCTTTTCTTGTGACAATAAACAACACCACTTGCCTTTATTTGCACCTCAGTTAATCCACACAAACCCTGTAATCTACATTGCGGTAGCCACCCTACACAACCACTACACCCACTGCGCAACTAATGAGACTCCTTCTTGGCTTCTGACCTCTTTCAAAGCACCTTATTGTGCGTACCCAACTTGCACTTCCTTAGCCGCAACACCATTGTCAAATCTAGCTTCGATTCGCAACCGAGCTATAACCCTAGCATCCGTAGCCTTGATATACGCGACACCAAATCCACCGCTAACTCCCAATTCTCGAAGCATAACCATCAAAAAACTCCACCGAAATTACCATCTCCCGAACCTAACATTCATCTAAACATTTCAGTTCAACCACACTGTGGAGTTATAGAAACTAAGCGCAACATCATTAGTTCCTTGGGCCAAAACAACATCTCCTCCTTTCCCTCTAGCTGACAACTACACCTGACAACAACAAATGGTCTACCAGAATCACAACTGCAAAACCTAGACATACATTTATTCAGCAGCATCACCTCAGAGTCATCCTCAGTTCAGCCATCGCAGCCTCAAACCCATGATAATCCACAATGGCTATCTCGCATCAACCACCGCAATCTGCATCATAGCTTGTCATTCATAGTGCACCCTTCACACAGCCAACACCAGTACCACCTTCTCTGTTGCTTCAATTGAAAGCTACAACTCCACCATCGTACCCAAGATCAGACCACCAATACCATTCTCGTCTCCTCAATGCCAACAACACCAATTCCTATAGCAGAAACCCTAGTCTTCTGATTTCTTTTCCAATCCATTCACCCAAAACTCGAGCCAAACTCAAATATCGATTAAACCCATCTTCTTTAATCATTCACGAACTCAAATTTCGTCTTTAAATTTTGAATCATCTCCATCTTCGATCGATTTCTCCATCCGATTTCTCCCCCAAAATTAACAAACAAAACTTCATCCGATTCACCACCATAAACAGCAGTTTCATCACCATTTCCTTCTTCTCAGATGTCGAATCCTAAATCGAAACAGATTCATCATTCTTCTTCTTCTTTGTAACTCGAACGGATTCACATCCCGTAGCCATTAACAACCTAATCAACTCGAACACATCTCCTCCAAAGCCTCAGATCCAAGCATCACCATTTTCTTCTCCGTTTTAACAGCAAGAACTTCGATCTATCCCCATCGTGTTCTTCTTTAATTCAATTTCACTGTAATGATGCCGCCTCCCTCTCTATGGTTTCGGGTGGAGAAACTACTAATGATTGAGAAATGAACTTTCTCAATTTTAGGGCAGTGTAAGAATGGCCACTAGACTTAGGCGCCCAAAAATGGATAAGGGCCACCCCATTGTCTCCATAATTCTTGTACAGTCGGTTCCAGGGATTCGACAAGCTTATTCATAGATTTTGCTTGTAACTTTCTCGGACGCAGTTGGATTGACTTCAATCTTTCGCCGCTGGCTTCATATTTTCGTTCTCTTCAAGATGATTGAGAATAAATCCTCAAATTAAGCGAGTTCTACTTCCTTTTGCTCCAATGACTCCAAAACACCTAATAACACTCAAAAGCAAAAATAAGATACATAATTTACAAGAAAAGTAGCAAAGAAAGCATAAACAATAGATAAATAACAAGGTGTTTACAACACCTATCAACAAAGTGGGATGAAATGATCTCGAATTGTGAAACTTTGCGGTTTAAAATAGTCAAGCTTCGTTGTTGGCTTGAGATGATCAAAATTCATAGGCTAAATGCTGTTGATGCAATTTCTATCACAACCGCTTTCTTGGAAGAGGAGAAGGCACTTGCTTTGGAGTCGGCAAGAGTTAAAAAGCTATTCAAGAATTGAAAGTGAAGACCAGAAACTTTCAAAAGAAGCTTGACATGGTTGTTTTATAAGAATTACTCTTTCTTTGGATGGTTTGCTCTGAGTGAGCACTTATGATTATTATTTTTGAATGGGTTTAGGTTTTTCTTTAGGTAGAGTAATTGACCATGGTATGAAAGAATATTTTTGTTCATGTATGAAATGTTTAATGAATAAAGGAGTATTTTGCATACTCTTTGGAGGAATGTAAATTACATTTTGAGAAATGCTTGGAATGATGAAAGGGTGATGGTCTTCTACGAATCAGGCGTAATATGCCTTGAGCCATTTCCCGTTGATGATATTTCCTTCCACTCCTCCGTTAATATCTAAGATCTTGTAATATCAACTAATCTTGCTTTGATGACTACATATGGTCCTTCCCATTTCGGAGAGAACTTGGGAGGCGAAAAATCTTCTTGAATGTGTTTTGCGATTTTTAATACCAAATCTCCTACTTGGAATGTTCGGGAGTCTTACCATTTTGTTGTAGGCTCCGGAGATCCTTTGTTTGTATGCTTCTACATATTTTTCTACCTTAGCTCTCCTTGACTCAAGAATTTCAGTTCAACAATTCTTGAGTTGGATACTTTCGGCTTCGTCCCATTGTACTCAATTGGCTATTGCAATCCTTCTTTGAAGGAATTTTGATTTGTTGGGAGTATGGCGTCGGCTCCATAAACGAGAGAGTACGGTGAAGTCCCCGTCCCGAGCTTCTTGGTGCGTTTCGATAAGCCCATAAAGCCATAGGCAATTGTTCATGCCACGTTCGCGGATTATCATGAATTGTTCGACTGAGAATTCGGATCAAAGTTTTGTTGGTGCTCTCTGCTTGTCCGTTTCCTTGGGGATAGTACGGCGTGGAGAAAACTTGTTTGATGCCGTATTCCTCGAGCAATTCCTTCACGTGCTTGTTGGCAAAAGGAGTTCCATTATCAGTGACAATGTGTTTAGGAACACCGAATCTACATATTATGTATTCTTTGATGAAGGCTGCAATCGTGACTCCAGTGGTGCTTCAAAGAGGGATAGCTTCAACCCATTTGGTGAAATATTCAGTTGCGGTGATGATGTATTCATCTTTGCGAGAAGATCTTTGGATTGATTTTCTAGATGATATCCATTCCCCGGCTATAGAAAGACCATGGACTATTCACAATTCGAGAGGAAGACAAGGAGTGTGGATGAGATTACCATGAATTTGGCATTGGTGACACCTCTAAACGTGGCGACTGCATCGTCTTCCATGGTCGGCAGTAGTATTTCTCATGAATTTGGAGAAATAATTTCCTTTTTCCTTGATGTTCTCCATCGTGCATCTCTTTCAAGATTGTTGGGATTTCATGCTCAGATAAGCATCTCAGTAAGTTCCCACCGAAGCTTTTGCGGTATAAGATTCCGTCAAGAAAGACAAATCTTTTAGCTCTCTGAATGAGTTTGACTGTTTATTTCTTTTCTAACGGAAATTCATTGTCCCGGAGGTACTTGATGTAAAGTTCTCTCCAGTCCCCAGTGTGATGAACTATCAAGGCTTCTAAGTGGTGAGGAGGCGTATGACAATTGGGACAAGATTTTTGCAAGATTCTCGATTGAGCCTCCATGGAAGGCCAATAATATCCCATCTTTTGAAGTTTTTTGTAAAGTGTCACCACCAACATCTGTCCACAAACCTCTTCATGTATGCGTTTGAGTTGTTCGTCCGCTTCGTCGTTTCCAAGGCATCGTGATAAGGACCCATCAGGATTTCGATAGTAAAACGCTCCATGAAGTAAGAAATAATTTTTCAATTCCTTTAGGATGACTTTCCCTTCTTAAAGAGAACTACTCAATTCATGAATAATAGGTGATCGCCAATCGTCATCTTGAATGTCCTCGACTTGAGCAAGCCAGGTATATGACATAGTACGCCTCTGTACCGTGATTATTTTCTGTCCCTTCGAATTGCAGCTTAGAAGCGAGTTGCTAAGTCGGCATGCCTATTGTTAGTTCGTCCGGTATGGATAATGGTTGCATCGGCGAAATGAGTTAATAGGCTGCTTTGAACTTGATTACGAATGGAGCAAACATTATTTCTTTGAGTATGTTCCATTCATCGATTGACCGATAGCTTTGAATTTCCTCTTAAGGTGCGTTGCTCCGCTTGCTTGGCAGGGGACAATCCTAGTAAGAAATCTTCATATTCGGTTGAATTGTTGGTGCAATGAAAATCCAACTTGAACGAATATGAGAAAACATCATGAGATGGAGATACTAGCACTACACTCGCTCCTCAGATGTCGTTGCTAGGGGTGGCGAGATCCATCAAAGTATAGAAGCCATGTTTCTTCCTTGATAACTAAGATATCTGGAAACTCACTTAGGGTATATCTAATATTGTTGCATCTTCCTCGAAAAGCGAACCAGTAAGTCTGTAACTTCTTGACCTTTGATTGCTTTAGGCGGTGTACAAGCTATGTTAAATTCTAACATCTGAAGTAGCTACTTTGCTGGTCTCCCTATCAAGGCTGGCTTTGATAGTAGAAACTTCATAAGGTGCCTTTGGAAGCGAGTACGACCTTTGTTGGATAGTAAATAATTCTGAATTTATGAATTGCATGCACTAATGCTAGACATGCTCTTTCGGCCTTTGGATATCGGAGTTGAACGTCTCTCATTGTACGGCGAAGTAGTAGATTGGTCGTTCGATGCCTTCGTCGTCTTCTTGATCAAGGAGTGCTCCGATAGCGACATCATTGGAAGCCGTGTAATGTATCAGTGGTCGTCCTTGCACCAGAGATTTCATGACAGCAGGTGATAATAATACCTGCTGTATTTTCTGGAATGCTTCTTGTTGAAGTCCATGTAAAACTTGCTCCTTTCTTCAGTAGAGGGGTAAATAAAGCGATGAGTTGAGCTAATCCAGGAATGAAGCGTCGAATATAATTTACCTTGCCCATAAAACTCTGCAGTTCCTTCACAGTGCGTGGAGGAGGCATGGTAGTAATAGCTTCTGTCTTGTCTGGATCGACTTTTGATGCGTGTCGTAGGTGCAATCAAATTAATTAATGTTTCCACTCAATTAAAAAAAAAATATAATGGAAGTCAAGTTCGTTCCCACGAGGAGCAAGAGATTCTAGTTGTAAAAATTGTCACGAAAGGAAAATAAACAAAGCAATTAAAAGATGAAGTTGAAAGCAATAAAGAGATAAGATCAAGGAATCCTTCTTCGTTACGAAACAATGAATCAAATTATGTTCTTTTCTACTTGTTATTAGTCACAGATTATCACCAACCGTAGGATAGCAGTCCGCTTAGCTAGCCCCAAAATCCCTAATTTCACCGAGTACGGAAGTCCGCTAGTTATCGATTCTATTCAAAAGAACCACCTTGAGGTCCGCTTACAAGATGTAATTCCCGGAATGCATTAAGATTTATGAATTTAGGTTTAGTACTAGTAGTTAAACTCCTTCGCTTGGTTCACTTTCTAGCGTTGTTTCTACACACAATTGCTCCACAGGAATCCTCCGCAAGGTCTCGTGTTTGCTACTTATGTAAAGAGTCAAGAAACGATTACTTATCTCCTAACTTTCACTAGCTTTAGATCAAATTAACAAATCAATTTAGTTGGCCACCTAAACAATCTATCAATCAATCATGAATGTCTTTAAGATCACTCCTATTAGTAAAAACAAACGATAATCATGTGAAAAACTTCAAGATAGAATTGAAACAAAAACTCAAATCATATGTTTAAAAACTAGGAATTCATCCTCAATCAATAAAATTAACTACTCATGTTAAAAAGAGTTCACACAAAGAAAATAAGAAAAGAAAAGAATTGTGTGTAAAGATGTGTAGAAGTTGTAGAAAACTTCTCTATTTATAGGCTTCAAAATTCTCCAACTCTTCCAAGGATTAGAATCCTTTTCCTTTTGCAATTCAATTTCCAATTACAAGCTTTTCTCAACTCTTCACCTTCTCTTTCAAATTTGAGTCCAATTCTCCATCCAATTCCTAGCCCAAGTCTTCACACCCATGAGAAGAGTCCATAGAAAAATTCAGGAATTTTGGTCGCCGGAAAACCGGGATCAGGCCTAATTTGGTCGGGAAACGTCGCTACGGCCACCCGAAAATTTTGTCGTCGAGAGAATATTCGACGAATATTCCGTCCTGCGGTCCTCCCGGTTAGGACTAACGGTCAAGGTCAACCTGGGTCAACGTTAGTCAACGAGGTCAAGGAGAATCATCGAGTCGCCTCGAAGTCGCCATCTTACTCGGCTTAACGGTGATCAGTGGTCAATCGGAAACGGGTCAAGTCGTGAATCGGGTGAGTTAGGCTGGGTTAACTCGGCCGGGGCCAGGCCATTGCATAACGAGAATTTGTGCGGCACAATCATTGTGCTTCCAGCCGTGTTGGCTGTGCATAACCTTGCAGCCATTTCTAGCATCAACAACTCATTTCTTCCCTGCTTCTTGTGAATTCAACATCATTGCACCAAAATCAATTCCAGCCTCATAAAGCACTGCCACCGAGGCCACAATCACCTGCAACTGCATTCAATCCCCTAAACCAGTTCCCTGTAATGCCATCAACACCTCGTGTCTCATTCATGCCCCGCACTTTAACTTTCTTCTTCCACCACTTTGGCACCAATACATTGCACTTCTCTTGTAACGACCTAGCATACATCTAAGCACCGCCACACCGAATCACCACTTAGTATCACCTGGCTACCACCAATTTATACAGACTGGCTTCCATTGGAGACCACATTCATCATTCCCGGATCAACAACTCCCTTTGCCATTCTGACCTTCTTTCCATTAGCCTCGGTTGTGCCAGGCCTCAATCCATCATCTATTCATTCGGGCATTCCAAACTTGCTTCAATCTTCCTATTGCGGCTTCATTCTCTTCAAAGACTTCAAACTCCATCGGTCCACGGCCCCATGCAAGAAGACATAGACAATCACTTTCACCTCCGCCCGAGACCTCGGCTTCTTCAATAGCGGCATCTATCTACTTCTCTTGGTTCTTTCTTAACCAACTTCAATCCAACTCGAAACCAACAAGTACCCCATACTCGAACCGCGGCTTCTACATCTCAATCCCTAAAGTGCTTCTTGAATCACCATCTCCAATTTTTCTCGATCTGGCTCATCTCTGATAGCAGCGAACCGATCCATCTCTCTTGCCATTAATCTCAATCTCTGAGCTCAACCATAAACTCGATAATCCTAGATCGAACCACCACAATCGAACCACCTTCATCTCCAACACGCTCACTTCTTCCCACTGAGTTGATCTCTGTCAATAGCAATCAATCCCATTTCCATCTTCATTCGGGTTTTGAAATAGTAAACCCTTGAATTAGGTTTTTTGAGCTAAACCCATCACAGATTCGATCTTCTCCTTGAGCTTCTTCTTCTCACCACCAACAATGCATCAACTCGGTTCTCAACAACACCCGTTCTCACATCTCCGAGCAATTTCCAACTCGACCACGAGACCCATACCCTTAATCATCACCTTCTCAATCTCTCTCACAAGAATCGATCCCCATTTAGTGATCTTCTCAATCTCTCGAATTCTCACCTCTCGATTTGCATACGACCCACCGTCCCGGTTTTTCTCTCGGTTTCAGGTGTGAGTGAATGAGATTTTAATTCTTAGGGTTGTGTAATGCTTTGGGATTAAGATGCCCAATGTAAGAACCACCCCTGATGGGTGCCTATATCAGATGGTTGCTTTGATAAGGGCTAGCCAAGTTTCCGACCCCCTTAACCTTTGGCGGCCATGTTAGTGATCCTCCCAAAAGAGTTGCCCCTTAACCATTACCCGGGCTCCGGATAGTGTTCCCTCCTTGGTGAAATGACCTTTTTAACCTTTTGGCTCAAATTGGGTGATTTCTTCTTCTTTTCCTCCGTGCGACTCCAAAGTAGCTACAAAACTCAAAACAAGCGTAAAATACATAATTTACAAGAAAAATAGCAAAGAAAGCATAAACTACTAGATAGTAAATTAGGTGTATTCTACACCTATCAAATTCCCCCACACTTAGACTTTGCTAGTCCTCGAGCAAATCAAACTAAAAACTCACAACTTCAAAGCGTTCAAGCGTCACAAGCATCCAAAGAGTTATGAGGACATAGAATTTACATGCTAGTAATAAGAAGTTAGAAATACTAAAGAACATATTCTCGTTCTTAATTGTTGAGTGAGAAATAACCACACCATAATGAGAGAACGCGTGTTTGAGAAACGATCAATAAGCATTTCGCCTCGACTTCGCTCACCAAATAGGATTTTATGATAATTGCACTCAAAAGACTGCGCTTTTTTATGGTTCTCACATGTGTGCGGTAGGAATGAAGAGAGAAATCTGCGACACGTTGAATGGTGGGAAGGACAACTTCCAAATATTTTTTTAAAAACCCACATCTTTTAATATTTTGAAAGACCATTTTCTGACGATCTCTAAGAAAGGAAATCAATCATTATTATCGAGGATGAGATTACTTACTCACCTTCACATCCGATCGCCAATTATGATAACACCACTCTCACGGCATCCAATAGAAACGTCTTCGCTTCCTCGTCTTTAACTTCTTAGTCTTCGGTTTCAACTTATTGATGATAAACCCTTGAATTTCATAAATCCTTAACAATTTATAACTCTTTTACCTTGAAATCCTTGTCGCTTGAAACTTCCTTATATATTTTCCTTCCCCACGGCTCATTAACTAATAATAAGAACAAATATTTCTCTTGTTTTTCTTTCTTCTTTTTTTTTTTTTTTTTTTTTTTTTTTTTTTTTTGAAACAAGAGAAATTAAATACAAAATAAACCATGGTAGTGGAAGAAGTATTTTACCGCTTGATTCTTCACAACTTGTATCGTCTTGAAATCATAAACTTCAAAAATTCTCACCTTTTAATTTTCTTCGCTTTCATGAATAAGTCTTCATACTTGAATATAAAATTACCTCATTGTAGTGTAAGTCCTCAACATATATGTAAAAATCCGCTCTTTTGTATGTTGCTTTACTTGTATTTGCAATTTGCTCTTTTTTCGTTTTTGTTGCTTATAAACCTTAAACTTTTCCAACTTTCCTTTAGATTTTGATGTCGCTCCTTGTTGATGATGAATGTGTTTCTATGGATCCGTTGTTGTCGAGAGAGAGAATGGTGCTAACGCAAATCGAACTACAAGAAGGAAGCTTTCATCCATGGACGTCACCCTCATGATTGACAAAATTAGCACTCAAGAGATCAAAGAGTAGTGCTTTTAGTGGTGGGAAGTTGGGTAGCTCACCATTCTACCCTAATTAACTTACGGTGACACACACTCAAAAGAAGCTCTTTAGTAGATGGAAGATTTCCGGTCGGTGCCTCTCATGATATGAATCGGGTAGTCTCCACTAATGATTGATCAGCAACTCTAATAACGCACTTCTCCTGCACCAAATTCGCATCACCGGCATGATTAAATCCATTATTTAACACTCTAACAAACAAGAAATCCGAATGTAGTTCTCTAACACTTCCAAGTTCAATTATGTCGGTCAAAATCTCTATGTAAACATACCTAGAAGTATGCTAGTGACTCTAAAATCTTTAAAAGTTGGAATTTTTATGTAAAAACTTTTTTTTTTTTTTCAAAATTTTTTAATTTTTTTGTAATTTTGTTTTAAAAACATGCTTAACCACTCCCCCACACTTAAACCTTACATTGTCCTCAATGTAATTGAATCCTCCTAGTAAAGTCAAGGTGGGAAATTTTAACATGATAAGAAACAAGAAAAAGAAATAACAAAAAGCAAAAAGATAAGAAATACAAAACCGATGGGTTGCCTCCCATTAAGCGCTTGTTTTAAAGTCGACGGCCCGACTTAGCTCTTGCATGATTCATTCCCCATATACTAACAATCGGAAAATTTGAGGATCCACCCATAATACCTGTTTTGCAAACAATAACTCCATACAAATATTAGCACAAGAAAACAATAGTGAAATTATTGCTCGATAGAAATTTCCCCACACTTATTCTCGTCCACACTCGGAAGTGTATAAAGAACATAGAATTCGGGAACTTCCATGTATTCCTCTTGGCAAACCTGCATAGTGTTAGCATCAAGTGTTTCCAATGGTGGATATTTAGAAACAAAATCATCCAAAAATACTTTGAAGCACATACATTCAAACCAATAAGAGGTAAAGGAGAAGAATCAATAGGCAAAGGGTTGACAAACCTTTCAAAAATTCTTGTATTATAGAATCCTCTTCATCCTTAAAAAATTCAAGTGAATTACTTACCTCTTGTATATCGTGGTCCTCTATTAAACCTTGCAACCATTCTTCGTCGTTTTCTACCTTAACTAAAGTCTCGGCATCATTAAAATCATTCGCAAGTTCAATTGGGTCTTCCACAAAATCAATGAATGTGGTTTCATCCTCTATAATCATCTCTTCAACATTCTCATCATCGGAATCGGGCCATTCACTAAAGTGATTCTCATCGGTATAGATTGTAAGATCTTCTTGTGCGGGTGTTACACGTTTACAGCAATAGGTAAGTCACACCCAATCTCCTCCTTTTGAATAGGTGAAGGATCGTTATTATGATCCGGAGTTGGAATAACTTCCTCATTGTCGGAACATTCATACACTTCCGCGGACTCCCATCTTTCCTTAAGAAATTTTTGCCAAGCAATAAATGCATCTTCCTCAAGCTCTTCCTTTTGAATAGGTGATTGATCATTATTAAGATCAAGGCTCGAGTAATCTACACTAGCGTCAAAAAGTCTCCAAAGGTTTGTTAATTTGTTCGTATATTTTCTCCGAATTCCTTTGAATTTCTCGATGTGATTCTTGAAACTTTTGTTGAAGATCCCCAATCATGGCCAACATCTTATCATAAAACTAGAGATTTTCGATCATAAACAAAATTATCCTCCCATCCTTGTGATTGTCCACCTACATACCCGTCATAAGGTTGTTGATATGTATGAGAATATCCATAATGTTCTAGTAGGAATTTGATCATAGCCAAAAGATTGGTTTTGATTGTATCCTATGGATGGTTGGAAGTTGCCATAATGTTGAGGTTGAAAACCGTATTGATTGTTGTAATATGTTTGCTCTTGTCCACCGTACATGGAAAACCGATACCTAAAATAAGATTCAAAACCAAGTTAGATACGGAATAGAATCCAACAAAGCAAAAATAAAGCAAAAATAAAAACAACTAAAATCATCCATTGCTCCCGTGGCGCCAAAATTTGATGCGTGTCGTAGGTGCAATCAAATTAATTAATGTTTCCACTCAATTAAAAATAATATAATGGAAGTCAAGTTCGTTCCCACGAGGAGCAAGAGATTCTAGTTGTAAAAATTGTCACGAAAGGGGGTGTAAAAAAGCAAAAGAAAATAAACAAAGCAATTAAAAGATGAAGTTGAAAGCAATAAGAGATAAGATCAAGGAATCCTTCTTCGTTCTGAAACAATGAATCAAATTATGTTCTTTTCTACTTGTTATTAGTCACAGATTATCACCAACCGTAGGATAGCAGGTCCGCTTAGCTAGCCCCAAAATCCTAATTTCACCTGTGCAACTTAGTGGGCAGTTATCGATTCTATTCAAAGAACCACCTTGAGAATTAAAACTACAGATGTAATTCCCGAGAATGCATTAAGATTTATGAATTTAGGTTTAGTACTAGTAGTTAAACTCGGTTCGCTTGGTTCACTTTCTAGCGTTGTCTCTACACACAATTGCTCCACGGAATCCCTCGCAAGGTCTCGTGTTTGCTACTTATGTAAAGAGTCAAGAAACGATTACTTATCTCCTAACTTTCACTAGCTTTAGATCAAATTAACAAATCAATTTAGTTGGCCACCTAAACAATCTATCAATCAATCATGAATGTCTTTAAGATCACTCCTATTAGTAAAAACAAACGATAATCATGTGAAAAACTTCAAGATAGAATTGAAACAAAAACTCAAATCATATGTTTAAAAACTAGGAATTCATCCTCAATCAATAAAATTAACTACTCATGTTAAAAGAGTTCACACAAAGAAAATAAGAAAAGAAAAGAATGTGTGTGTAGAGATGTGTAGAAGTTGTAGAAAACTTCTCTATTTATAGGCTTCAAAATTCTCCAAATCTTCCAAGGATTAGAATCCTTTTCCTTTTGCAATTCAATTTCAATTCCAAGCTTTTCTCAACTCTTCACCTTCTCTTTCCAAATTTGAGTCCAATTCTCCATCAATTCCTAGCCCAAGTCTTCACACCCATGAGAAGAGTCCATAGAAAATTCGGAATTTTGGTCGTCGGAAAAGCTGGGATTGTGGCGGAATTTGGCGGAAACTTCGTCGCCGCCCGGCCACCTGAAAATTTTGTCGTCGAGAGAATATTCGACGGAATATTCCGTCCGGTCCTCCGTTAGGACTAACGGTCAAAAGGTCAACCGTCGGGTCAGCGTTAGTCAACGAGGTCAAGGAGAATCAGGAGTCGCCTACAGAGTCGGCATCTTACTAGAACTTGCGAATGTCACGAGTGGTGAATCGAACGGGTCGGTCGGGTGAATCGGGTGAGTTATTTGGGTTAACTCGGCGGGGCAGGCCATTGCACGAGCGAAGTTGTGACACAATCATTGTGCTTCCGTGCCGTGTTGGTCAGTGCATAACCTTGCTGACCATTTCTAGCATCAACAACTCATTTCTTCCACGTTCTTGTGAATTCAACATCATTGCACCAAAATCAATTCACCTCATAAAGCACTCGCCACAGGCCACAATCACCCGCAAGCGCATTCAATCCCTAATTCAGTTCCTCGTAATGCCATCAACACCAGGTCTCATTCATGCTCCGCACTTTAACTTTCTTGCTCCACCGGCTTGGCACCAATACATTGCACTTCTCTTCCAGACCTAGCATACATCTAAGCACCCGCCACACGGAATACCGGTTGTAGTATCACCTCAGGCTACCACCAATTTATAGCAGCACCTGGCTTCCATTGCGAACACATTCATCATTCCGGATCAACAACTCCCTTTGCCATTCAAACCTTCTTTCCATTAGCCTCGGTTGTGCCAGGCCTCAATCCATCATCTATTCATTCGGGTATTCCAAACTTGCTTCAATCTTCCTATTGCGGCTTCATTCTCTTCACGGACTTCAAACTCCATCGGTCCATGACCCATTTGACAACGGGACAATCACTTTCACCTCCAGTTTCTGAGACCTCGGCTTCTTCAATAGCAGCATCTATCTACTTCTCTTGGTTCTTTCTTAACCAACTTCAATCCAACTCGAAACCAACAAGTACCCCATACTCGGGCATGGGGCTTCTACATCTCAATCCCTAAAGGCTTCTTGAATCACCATCTCCAATTTTTCTCGATCGGCTCATCTCGATAGCGCGAACCGATCCATCTCTCTTGCCATTAATCTCAATCTCTGAGCTCAACCATAAACTCGATAATCCTAGATCGAACCACCACAATCGAACCACCTTCATCTCCAACACGCTCACTTCTTCCCACTGAGTTGATCTCTGTCAATAGCAATCAATCCCATTTCCATCTTCATTCGGTTTTCAGAAATAGTAAACCCTTGAATTAGGTTTTTGAGCTAAACCCATCACAGATTCGATCTTCTCCTTGAGCTTCTTCTTCTCACCACCAACAGCGGCATCAACTCGGGTTCTCAACAACACCAGTTCTCACATCTCGAGCAATTTCCAACTCGACCATGACCCATACCCTTAATCATCACCTTCTCAATCTCCTTCGAAGAATCGATCCCCATTTAGTGATCTTCTCAATCTCTCGAATTCTCACCTCTCGATTTCGGACACACCACCATGCTGGGTTTTCTCTCGGTTTCAGTGTGAGTGAATGAGATTTTAATTCTTAGGGTTGTGTAATGCTTTGGGATTAAGATGCCCAATGTAAGAACCACCCCGATGGGTGCCTATATCGGATGGTTTGCTTTGATAAGGGCTAGCCAAGTTTCACCCCCTTAACTCGACTGACATGTTCTCGAGTGATCCTCCCAAAAGAGTTGCCCCTTAACCATTATTTTGGGCTCCGGATAGTGTTCCCTCCTTGGTGAAATGACCTTTTCCGCCCTTTTGGCTCAAATTGGGTGATTTCTTCTTCTTTTCCTCCGTGCGACTCCAAAGTAGCTACAAAACTCAAAACAAGCGTAAAATACATAATTTACAAGAAAAATAGCAAAGAAAGCATAAACTACTAGATAGTAAATTAGGTGTATTCTACACCTATCAACTTTGATTCTTTCTGTCGTGACCAGGAATCCTAGAAAATTTACGGAGGAACACCAAAAGCACACTTCAGAGAATTCATCTTTTATTTGTATTCTCTGCATCCTTAAAAAACTTGTCCTAGAATTTCAAGATAGGATGCTAGAGTCTTCGACTTCACAACCACATCATCAACATAGTCTTCCACTTGCTTGTGCATCATCTCGTGGAATATGGCAGTCATAGCTTGTTGATAAGTGGTACCTGCATTCTTTAATCCAAAGGGCATCACAATATAGTGGAAATTCCCAATAGGAGTACGAAATGCAGTCTTGTTGGCATCATGCTCGTACATCTTGATATGGTTGTATCCACTATAACCATCCATGAAAGAGAACATACCATGCCCACTGGTTGCATCGATGAGGTTGGGTAAGGGAAAATCATCCTTCGAACAACATTTATTCAGATTCCTGAAATTGACGCAGCATCTGATTTGACCATTCTTCTTCTTGACAGGAAATTAGGAACAACATTTGCTAGCCACGTTGGATGTTGAATAGGCTTGATGAATCCTGATGCTAGTAGTTTCTGGATCTCGACTTTGATTTGCTCCTCGACTTCGTGTCGAATTTTCTGAGCGGTTGTCATCCTTTCTTGTTGCCCTTGCGAAGTGCTTTTCTTGTGTTTATCAATTTGGGTAATAAGCTTGCATTCGCAGCATTTGAACTTGTATTACTTAGCCCAGGTATGATTCCATCTCATTTGCCTTTCCTCTAGAGCAATATATTCCTCTGAAGTTCTACAACTCGAGTCATTGTGATTGTATTCTTGACTCTAAAAATTTGAATATATACCAAATTGGTTGCGAACATAGCATTTATGAATGATAGAATAAGATATCTTTCATCCACCCGTCCAGCCATTTCACTGTACATTGTCTTCCATCTCACAGTTAAATGTTTCAAACTTTCACCAACTCTTTGTTTTAGCCTAAATACATCTTCAATACCCGGTCGCGAGGAGTTATTATTTATATATGCCCCTAAGAATATAGCTTGTAAATGGTTGAATGACGTGATTGTGTTTCTTGGTAAACCCTCAAACCATTTCAGTGCTTCTCAAGTCAAACTCGATGCGAAGTATTTGCACAATATGGCATCATGGTTTTCCCATTGTAACATATATCTCACATAAGCTTTAATATGTTGTATTGCACAAGTTGTTCCATCAAAAATGCTTGTTAATGCAGGTAAATTGCACTTTGGGGGTATTCCTCCTAATTGCACCTCTAGCGTAAAAGGAGTTTTCGCAGCCTCTTCGATGGCCTCATACAATTGTCTTCTTCCTCCTCCCCTTCTAGTGTTCAGCATTCCTCTCATCTCTGCCAACTCTCTCAAGATTTGTTCATTTGCATAAATTGAACCTATTGGCCTTTTAGTTACGCCTCTCTCCTACTGCGTTCATGTACGCTTTGATTTTCTTGTTCATTATTCTCTTCTCTTCTTTCTGCGACTTTCTCCTTCATCTCTTTCACGAATTCGCACACCATTATATCTATCATTTTCTCTTCTTGGTTGTCTATCGGTTCTCCTTTGTATTTTCATATTCTTCATTGATATTTCCATTGTTGTGATTTTGTTCTCGCCTTCTTTCTCGATTGTCATGATTGTTCTGCGGTGAATTGCTTCTTCCAATTCTCGTTCTTCCATTCAGCTCTTAATCTTTCCCTTTCGCAAGCTAGTCGTGCTTGTTCAATATAATGTCTTTCAATTTCATCTTCAATCTCCTTTTGTTTCCTCGTGTTTCTCTCGCAGTATTCTTCTTCCTTCTTCCTGCTTTTCTTCACCAACTAGATTATTCTGCCCTTGACGTTGCATATTTCCTTGATCTCCATCATTTTGGCCATTCTGTAGAATTTCAGGACGTGAGATATAACGATCTTCTATCATTTCTCTTCTTTTTGGCATCCTTTGCCGAGATTTGGTTCTCTTCTAAATTTTCTTCATTAACATTTTTCTACAGGTAATGTTCTTCTTATTTCTTCTCTAACCGATCTTGATCTTGACCTTGTATTACTTCTCGACCTTCCTATTTTTTTGACCTCATATTTTCCATTCTTATATGGTTTTGCCTTGTTAAATTTGCGCGTTCTTCCGCTTCCTTGCCTTTCTTCATGTATTGTTTGCCTCAACGCTTCTAATGCTGCGATCTCTTCATTTCCATGAATTGTTTCTCCAATCTCTTCTCGGTTTCTCTCTTCTTGTCCATTGTTTACCAATTGTTGCTCTTCTTCTCTTTCCTCCATAGAATCTGATCTCCATGTATGTACACTCACCCTATCATAATCTATAACTCACATTCAAGTCTTGGTTGAATTGGTGGTTGAATTGGACCTTCTTCACTATTTATTTCGTTTATTCTTGAGGGTTCACCTACTTCATTTCTCTTTTCTCCATTTAATCTCCTACTTCTTCTAGGTTGTTGGTTGTTACGATGCATTCCTTCTTCTAGCCATTTCTCAATCTCGGTAAGTTGTTAAAAATTATATGAAATTCCTTTCTTGTTACTCTGATTCTTTCAATTCACAAGGTTTATCTTTACTCAATCCTGTTTCTAGCGCTATTATGTAGTTGCGGGAAATCCCTACACTACACCCCTTACTAGAATTCACACAACTAATCCATTTGAAGATGAATAACTATGAATTTTACTGATTATTTTCTTGAAATGTTTACAAGAGAAGATAGAACAGAGCTAAAGAAATTACAATCACTACAAATTTTCTCTCTCCTACTGACTTGCCTCACACTTCAAAAAGAACTCCCCCACAATAAACTTGTTCAACTCTTTATATAGGGTAGTACACGGTGGATGACAGCTAACTAACACATCCTTTATTTTCGGGAATGACTTGCGAAATATCACAAGTGTTCAAGTATTCATTCTCGCGACACTCTAAACTTCGCTGAGATCTTCACATCTTTCTCGTGTTTGTTGTCGTCATACATTACGTCATTTATATTATTCTTACGCGCCTTCGCGATCTTTGTCGTTTACTAATCTCGCAAAGGTGCGGTATTTGCGATATTCGATACTACATCTTGCCTCTTCTCATGTCTTCTCTCGAAAGAAGAGAATGTCATGAGAACTAGTGTTTTAAAATGCATAACCGTTCATCTTTATAAATTTATGATCCCGTACTTTTACACAGAATTTATCACATATGTTTTTTCTTCCACTCTTTTCTTGACACGTCTCTTCCAACCGTTTTTTCTTGACCATTCACGTCCCCTCTCGCATTAAATACATTTATCTTCTCGAGAATTCTTCTCTCTATATATAGTTTTCTCATCTTCCTCATCTTCTTTTTACTTTCTCTGCTGACTTTTCTTGACTATCTTCCTCATGAATTTAACTGCAACTCTTTGTAAATCTTCCTTTTCTTCTTTCTCTTGATCTTCAATTCTCTAATCATTTCCATACTCTAAAAATGGCTCCACCTGGTCGTAGATATGAAACCCTTTTAGATGAAACTCAAAAGAAACTACAAGAGAGGGGTTTCACCTTGTCTACTATTGCGACCAAGAATCTTCATCTATTCTTTACGCAAAGTTGTTTCTGATCATCATTGTGATGATCGGAAAATTATAATCTCGCTAGGTCAACTCTCATGAGACCTTCCCATTCCTCTCTACAATCGAACTGCCCTTATTTTATGAAATCCTTGCTCATGCGAAATTCTCATGAAATTTGTTTATCAACTAAGTGGTGATTGCATCCGTCTAATACTTGAATTCGCCAATCGTGGTGCCGGTAAGGGGTCTCTTTATCCTGATAACGTCAAAGATCCTAAATTCGCAAACTTAGAAATAGTCACTGAAAAGTACTCGGTAGAAAACGTTTTTGAAAATTATGAAGTGATAAATATGAAAAAATGATAAATCCGCTGGGGTGCTCGATTGAAGAGAAAAGATAATATTCCCAGCGACAAGCTGCTTATGCAAGATATTGACTGGCACTCGGGCAAGAATAATGTTCCTCGGTACTCCAAAGATGAGAAGTGGTGTGTCTTCCCACTATTTTTAAATGGACCTTACATTTCAGGTTCCCATATACTCCCTGCGAATCTCGCAAATTATCATCCTTGGGAATTTAAGTGGCCCGAAAAAGCAAAAGAGGTATACTTCCTAACTTTTACTTATTTTACAATCTTTACTTCCTCTTATATCTAATCTTGCGAATTTTGGATCATCAAGGCGAGAAGGAGCTACAAAAGAAAATCAAAGCGAGTACTTTGGCAATACTTCGTTCAATCACGGATGAAGTAAGAAACATTTTTCCTTATTATTTTTAACAATATTGTTGCATGTGTTTCTTATTTTCATTCTTGTGTGTAGGTTGGCGTTGAAGAAAATGATATTTCTGAGGCTGCGAAGACTAAAGGCAAGAATAAGATTACTCTTCGCAAGGATAAGTCTTTGTAGGATCAGAATATCGCGACATCAATACTTTGCGAGATTAATAAACGACAGCATTGCGAAGGTGTCGCAGGGAAGTAATATAAATGACGCAATGGATGACGACAGCCAGAACATGAGAAAGGTGTGAAGATTTAGCGAGATTTAGGAGTGTCGCGAGGACGAACACTTATACACTTGCGATACTTCGCGAGTTATTCCCTAAAATAAAGGACATCTTAGCTGTCATCCACTGTGTAATACCCTATATAAAGGGCCGAATAAGTCTGTTGTAAGGAGAGTTCTTTTTGAATTGTGAAGCAAGTCATTAGGAGAGAGAAAATTTGGAGTGATTGTAATTTCTTTAACCTTGTTCTATCTTTCTTTGTAAACATTTCAAGAAAATAATCAATAAAATTCATAGTGATTCATCTTCGAATGGATTAGTTGTGTGAATTCTAGTGAGGGGTGTAGTGTAGGATTTCCTGCAACTACAGTCTTCTGCTCCATCCTCTAAGAAACGGAAAATCTATTCCTCTTCTCACTCTGATTCCCAAACTGGCGAAAACTCTGATGAAGATAATGATGAAATTGACACTTCTTTTGCGAAGGAGAATCATTCGATCGAATCCGCTATGGCCCATATTGTCTAGTGTTTTCTCGATTCTATGCAAGTTTTGGGAGATGATCATTTTTCTACTACATGCGAAGCTTTTGCAAATATTTGCGATGCCCCCCTGTTAGCGGATAATGATTCTTTTCGTGGAGTTTCCAGGACAATGACTCCCAGTTTCTTAAATGCACTTAGTGCCTTGGTATGTTCATATTTCTTTATTTCTTTGTGATTTCAAATATAAATCTTATCTTAACAATTTCTTTACCTTCCTTTATAGTCTGGGAGATCTTCCTTTGTTGTTGCCTCGGATCGAGAAAAGGCGCAACAACCTTGAAAAGAAAAATCTTCAACTTAAGGAGAAGAACAAAGAACTAGAAGTTGAAGTTGTGACATCTCGCAAGAAGAGTGAAAATGAGGCTCTTTGCTCTTAGCGAAAGAATTCAACTGTTGGAAATTTGAATCTGCTACTCGGAAGAATAAAATTTCTACCATTCAAAGTGCTAATCAACAACTTTACGGTACAAAACTCTTATTCCTTTCTCATTTTTATTTTGTCATTTATTTTTCTTTGCCTGACTTATCATTTTCGCAGACATTTATAATCTTTCTGAAGAAGCCATCCTTCTCCATTCATTTCCTGAACCTATAGATAATGATACTCTTCTCACTCATCTCAGCGAATCTTTAAGTAGTTCGTCAAACAAAATTAACTCTCTTTCAATGAATGAACTTCGAACCAAATTCCATCTCTTAGAAATTGAGCATAGATCTAGTTTAGGTTTAGCCAACCCATTTAAACGTCTGTATCTTGATTCCCATGAGAAAACCAATATTTTAAGGAAGAAAATTAGTAGCCTTATAGATGACAAAGATCACATTGCTAATCAAGGTGCACATGCATTAGCAAATTTTCAAAAAACTCTTCTTGAAGTCCAAATTGAACGAGATGAGTCTCTTCGTCAAAATGCCATACTTAATGAGCGAGAAAATCAAATTCGTTCTCTTCTTGTTATAAATAATGATGACGAATTCGCTTGGGCTGCGAAGGTTCTAGATAATGCAGAGAAATAACTTAGGTGTTGATGTTAGTCTTCATGCAAGAGCATCTTGCCTTGGTTAAAGATATGATTTCGTGAGAGAAGGTTGTTTATTATTCTTTTTTACCCTTCTTGCTTCTTTTTACGTAGTATTACTATTAAGTTATTAATTCATTGTCACATGTTTGCGAAGGTTGAGAAGAGATTTCAGACAAGAATTAAAGAACTTGAATCTGAGAAAGCACAACTTGCAAAGGACTTCTCTCTTCGCAATGAAAAATATTCCCAATTGAAGAAGCAACTAAAGTCTACTATAGCGAATTTCAATAATGATGTCGTCCGTTTTCGCAACCAAACTATTAGAACGATCTGCGAAGATCATAATATCCCTCTTTCTTCTTATCCTTGTCTCCTTGAAGAGATTCACGAGAACATATCTTTTTGGATGTCTCGATAGCGATGTTAGCGAAGAGAGGAATACAAGCGAAGAAAATGACGAAATTGAAGTATCGACAAAGAAGAAGAAGAACCAACAAAGAAATAACCTCATTTTCTTCTTTTGCTTCTTGTAATATACGTATATATACCCTTTTAATCTTTCATTTTTGTAACTCCTTATTGTAAACTTCTTGGGTCTTCAAATATGAATTCAACCTTTGTTTCCTTTATTTGCACATATTAGATAATCAATTCTTCCTTGTAATGCAGTTGACCAATATTATGAATGCGTAAATCTGTCATATGAAAATGAATAACAAGATTTTGATTTATTCATTCCCATACTTGCCTCTGTTATTTATTTTCAAATGATAGGTTTAATTAGTAATCTCTGAATAATAAGACTTATGAATTTCGCCATTGCTGTTGCTAACTCTTCATAAATACATGAAGAAATATAGTCATTTTCGCAAGCTTATGTGCTTCCTCAATTTTTTGTGTAGCTTTATCTTTCTTTATGTTGAAGTTCATCGTTGCGACAAGATCGCAGGATGCCTTTACAATTTTGTGTAATGACCCATTGATCTTGCCTTATCATTGCTTGCGTGGTCTTATTTTGCCTTCCTAGTTAAAGGTCTTATTTTTCCACCCCTCATTGCGACAAGGTCGCGGGGACGTCTTTACATTTTCATGTAGCGACCCATTGACCTTGTATTATCATTCTCTTAGTATTATTGCCTCTCGGGATATTTTTATTGCGACAATAGCCAGTCGCAAGTTTTTGCAAATTTGATCCCATGACATTGTTGTCTTGCGGCGAAATCGCGGGCGTCGTACATTTTCATGTAAAGACCCATTGATCTCGTCTTATCTTTACGTTAGTATTATTGCCTCTTCAGGATCATCGCACAAATATGACAAGCCTAAATTTTCTTGCGAAAATGGAGCCTCATGACATTTGCGTCTTAAGGCACTTATCAGCTCCCTAATGGAGGGTGCCGCCCTTATCATCTCCCTGGTTGCCCCTTCAAGGAGGCGTACATCGGCCATACAAGACTAACTCCTCCCATCCGGTCTTAACAACAACCAGTTGTTTTCGCATCCTCTTATCCCTTATACCCATATGGTTTATGGTTACGAGACTGCACCCTAAATGGAGTTTCTTCGGGCCGAGTACATCATGTGCCAAGACTTGCCAAGAATGGCCGAGACACTTCAAATGCTGCAGGCACTCTTGGCTCAACCGTGTACCTCGGCGCCTTGGTCATACACTGACTCCTTGGAAGAGATCCTCGGTCGTCCAACCAGGGTATAACCTTATATATATAGTTTGAAATCCAAGGTATCTCCCCCGGATAGGCTTTCATGGGCCCCAAATCTCCATGACTCAAGTTCCAGGGGCGGTGTAACCTTTTCCCTGAGCCATGTCAAGAGATACCCCCTTATATGACGCACTTTAGGTCTTACATTTGCCTCTTGCGAAATATCATTCGCGAACTAGGGTGTACGCCATAAAGGTTCGTCCCATTCACTCACTCTTTTATTTCTATTAATTCGTTCAATCACTTATTTTTGGTTATCTCTTTTTATTTTGTTTGCGAAATTATCGCACAATCTTGCTTTGTTTATTGTAATTTCATTCCAATTCTCCAATCATACATTCTGGATAGCGAGATTCTCACGCACTTCTTCTTCAACTATCACAATCTAAAACCAATTATTCATTTCTTACACCTCTTATTCTTTGGTGCATTTTGCTTCTTCATTCATATTTTCGACATTTCCTTCCCTTCCCTTTGAAAACCGTCGTAATTTCCAATTGTTTCCATGCATTGACTTTTTAATGTATCTTCACCTCTCACTTCTATAGTGTCCACCATCAATCTCTCTCTTCTTTGTTCTTCTTTTATGTTCTTCCTCCAATTTTTCTTTTGAGCCGTTCTTTCCTCGCAAGTCTCTATATCAACCTCATAGCATTTTTGTCCTTCCATCCAGTCTCCCTTTATAACTCCAACACCGCTAGGATGAGGAAACTTTATACACTGGTGATAAGTCTACGCTACACCCAGAATTTCATGTAACCATGGCCGCCCGATCAATACATTATAAGGGGATTCCACATCGAATATACAGAACAAAACTTGGTTGATAATCCTTGCAAAGGTATTCTCATATGAACTTCTCCTTTAGGCTTATTATTTTGTACCATTGAAACCATATATCTTATACGTCGAAGGTATCAAATATTCATCCTTCCCTCCCATAGTCTTGTAAGTATGGTAAAAAATGATGTTCTTGAGCTCCGGTATCAATTAAGATTCTATTGATCGCCCGGGAATTTTTACGCTTCATCATCTTAGCCATCAACAGGTTTTGGATTAATTTCCAATTTTACGACTAATGGGCTATCATGCGTCTCCCTACCTTCAGGTACCTCTTAACGGTGAAATAAATAATCTGCATTTGCCATTCTTTTAACTGCGATGTCTTCGCAATGTTCATTACTTCTCTGTTACCAGCATCTCTTGCAAAGACCCTACTGAGAACATTATCATGAAAATCTTCAATTGTTCGGTACGAATGTACAATGGAATTGCAAAACAAATTTTTGGCTTTCGCTCCAACTTCTATTACAAATGTTTCTTTCCCTTTTGCTGAGTTTGTCTGTGCATTTACGGTGGTGGTGGTATCGGTTGAACTTTCTCTTCACTTTTTAGGAAATGATTCAACTTTCCTTGGTCAATCATTCTGAGGATGATTCTTTTTATATTTCTGCGATCATTTGTTAGGTGTCCATGAAAGCGGTGGTAAGAGCGAGAATTCATGACTTCTATCACACAGTGGCGGTTCCTCCCCATGTTCCATGGTGCGGTATATTTTCCATCAAAGTATAGCTTCCCATATTTTTCCACACTAGTATTTAGTGGTGGGTGATAGACACATTTTTGTGTCGAGATTGTCCTGATGTTGGTATTGTTGGAACTCGATTCTTGTACTAATATTGTGTTTTTATGTATTTTTAGGTATTTTTGGAAATAAATATTTTTGGAAAATTCGGCTCGAAAAGTTGCTCGGAACACCCCGGAGGACATTTGATATTCGGACTCCCACATTGGATAAGGGTAACCCAATTACTAAGGGGCACCCAATTGATATTCGCACCCCAGTTTGTTGGATAAGGGGTGACCTTCTTCTTGGTTTGAAAATAAATTTTGGCGGAAAAAAATATGTCACGCTTTGGAGACTTTTGGTCGGATTTTTGAATGAGTTTTAGTGAGACTCAATGGTGATATTGATAGGGATACCTTGTTAGAGCATAACGGGGTTGGTATGGGTCGATTAGTGACCTAAATTTGGCTAGATAACCGCTAGGAGAGCGAGAGAAGCACGGGTTTGCATGGTTTTTTTTTTGTGAGTTTGAGGCGTGCCTTTGCTCGTGTGCAGGTGTGTGGGTTGTTACCAGACAGTGTAGAAGGTAAATAAGGATAAAATACCGGCTACAAACGCGTGAAGAGCTAAAACGAGGGAAGAAAATATTCAGAAAATATTTTCTTCATCACCGATTAATGGGAAGATTTCGGGATTAATGATGAGTTATTCTTGCTCCAAAAAGGCTATAAATAGGTCTTTGGGAGGTCATAGAACGAGGACGGAGAGTTTGAACGCGAGAAGAGCAAAAAAATCAAAGTTGCAGAATTATTCTCTGCTGCTGCTGCTGCACCAAGAACGTGAAGAACAGACTCCCAAGGACAGTCGTTCTTCTACGGTGTCTACGACACTTAGACGAGGAGTCGTAATACGGCGGTGGGAGACTTAAAAAAGTAACGGTTTTATCATTCCTTGTGAGTGTTTGCAACGATTATACGTGTTGCAAATACTCGATTTTCATCATTTTCTCCTTTTCATCATTTGTACACCTCCTTTGAGCAATAAAAATGGATTTTGAGCGTGTTTCCAACATGATGAGCTAGAACCCATCACTGGGACGACGGAGGAAGACAAATTTCATACATGGGTAATTTTAATTAATTCTTTATTTGACTTTTGCACTAATTAAAATAGAATTATGATTTGATTAAATTGGTTGTTATTCAATTAGATAGGTTATGCTTTGTTTAGATAATCTATGCTTAGGGATACAACTAATATTTTGATAATCAACTTTGGCAAAAATAAGAGTCCATGTTTTTATTTGTTGAGCTATAATTGTTAAAAGAATTAATATTTGAACCTTTTGTTATGAGTTTGGCGGAATCCTGAATCCCAGTAACTCTCTCCGTCTTGTGACAATATTTGTATATATTTTTCTTTTATTTTCTTTTATTAAAACTTAAAATCAATCCCATCAAGTCCGAGTGAACGACAACCCCTACCTATTACTACAACATTATTGAGTCACATCAATTTTTGGCGCCGCCGACGCGGACTTGTGTATAGATTTGTTTTTAGGTTTTATTTTTCTTTTTATTCTTTTTGTTCTTTTTTACGCGTTTTGGTATTTCTGTTTGCTTTCAGATTTGGAGTGGAGCGTAAGAAAAAGAGAAAGTGCTGAAAAGAAAAGCAAAGCCAAAATAAAAGAGATATCCGAACGGAGTGAAGAAGAAAATTTTGTATATAGTGTAATTTTTTTTTTTTTAGAAACTGTAATTAGGTAAAAAAAAAAAATTATAATTTTTATTTTTGGACTTTTTAATTTTTGGACTATCGGACATTATTAATTTTAAACCCTAAGGAAGGGTAATTTAAATATAAAGCGCACGGGGAAGGGCGGTGATTACGATATCACCTCGGCCCCTCGGGTTCGTACGACATAGGAGTGGTGGCCGAGTCGACTTCAACAGTTCATCCCCGTGCGGGCAGGAGGTAAGAATTCTAAACACCCGAATCCCCTGTCAGCGGGTTTCTTGGATGATTTCGTGTGAATATATGTCGAGGAGCTGAATCCGAATTTGCTTTAATTTCCTAGTAAATGGCAAGGACTGGCCTTACAAGATAAGAGTTCGGACTTCATCACCGTTCTCTTCTTTCCCGCCTTAGGAAAACGAAACCAAACACGAACCTAAGCCTAAAATTTTGACTAGAACGAGACCTATAGGGTAACGAACTTAATAGGAAAGTCGTTCGAAAAATATTGGTTACTCTTGTGAGCATACTTCGAAGTTCATGATGGTTTCTGTGAGTTGAATGCGTGACTGCGCCGCCTTGTAATGCGGTGAGGCCTTGGGTATCAAAGCTCCGCAGCTTCCTCGCCTCTATTCAACTTACTTAAACTCGGATTGATTCGAGAGGGTTTGCTCAGATTATAACAATTCCCTTTCGAAGGATTAGAAGGCTGGTCTAGAAACAATCTAAGTAGAGCCATCATGCTTTTTGTTTGCTAGAAATCGGTAGGTTTGTTTTGATCGAGTCAGCCTTGTTTGTGTTTGTGTAGAATTCCCTTGCGGTTAGGATGTCAAGCTGGTATAGCCAATACAACGAATATCAAACTGAACAATATGAACATTACTACTATGACCATAGTGTGAATAGTGGTTGGGAACGCCAACCTTTTGAAGGTTATGGGTCATACCATGGTGAGCCCAATTACTATCCAAACGTGCATCGGTCTTATGAGCAAAACAATTCATCTATTTCTCTAGAAGAGGCTTTCAAGAGTCATTCCTTATTTGTGAAGGAAACCTTAAATATTCCGGATGAGTTCCTAGAGCAGTCAACTAGGATGTCTTTAGAAGAGACTCTTGAGCAATTTCTTGAAAGTACAAATAGGATTGTCGAAAAACTTGCTCGAAATAATCTCAATTTCAATCTGAGTGTTTCCAATAATACCCATGAAAAGGAGGATATTTATTTGCATAATCAAGATGACGAGGTTAGAATTGGTAACACTACTTGTTTAGATGAGGTTCGATCATTTTCATGTTTTTATAATAATGATTATGATGAGGATAGTGTTGATGAAGAATTCGAAATAAATAGGCATAGTGATCAGGAATTTGTTACTCCGATTGAACTTTATAATGATAGTACTATTTCTGGTTCAAATCCCAATAATTTTAATAATTATTCACCTATTCGAAAGGACGAGGATTTGACTAGAGATGCCACCGTTTTAGACGATGTAGTTCATGATCCTTTAGCCTGCAATATGTTGGATAATCCATTATTTGATGTGCCTATAAGTGAATCGAGAGGAAGTAATTATGATTAACACCTTAGTTAACGGGCCTTTACTAGAAACTTTATTTGATAATCCTTTATATGATTGTGATGATGGTTTAGAGGAAAGAGTTTACCACGAGAATCTTGTTTTAGAGTCTAGTGATTTAGAAACACTAGTCTTAGAATACGATGAACTCGTAGAGATGAGTAAGGATGCATTACACGATAATAACTTAGAATCAATTGACCATTTTCGGGATTCGATGTTCTAGAAATTAGGGAAATTGTGACTAGTCTATCTAGAGACCTTTGAAAACTCTAAGTTTGGGGGTGATTATCACTCTCCTAGTGCATTACCTTTAACTCTCAGAAAGTCCCTCACTTAGGATTTGGACATCAGTGCCTCAACCATTTTACAAGACTATATTCATACACTTTTCCCGAACCTAGTTGTGTCCATAAAGAAGTTCGGTTGTTAGAAACCCATCCTCACGGTTGATGTGGTTAACCTAGGCTATGATACCACGATTGACTTTGTTTTCCCACCAAAAACCTTCCTTCCAATTGTGGGAACGTATAATTTTCGAGATGTGTCAATTATTAAGTTTTAAGACTAAACCTAATTACTTTAGGATATTAGGTCGACACATTTGCTTAAGGAAGACCACCAATCTTATTGTGGTCAGTTTGTGTAAGTCAAAACTGATTGACTTAGAGGATCCTCAATTATTCGAGGTTATTATTATGTGCTTCTAAGTTATTATTTGAGTTTTTTCAGGACTCTAGAACTGAACATTCGGATCTAACTCATGAGGAAACACAACCCATGAAAATATGTTATCTAGACCCTTTTATAGAGCACGAACCCGAACCACAACTAGATGTAGTTGTCTCAAAAAAAGATAGATAAGGGTGTGTTGGATATCTTCAGTGCATTGCAGTCTCCTCTTCTTGTGGTTAGCACTTTTTGATCCGGATGACATGATTATTATTTGTTACTATATGATTCTTCTAGGTGACTAATCCTTTCCAATGTACAGTGAAGACTTTAAACTTAGCACTTCTTGGGAGGTAACCCATGCTCTTGCAACACGGTAATATCTTTCCTTAACTCTTTTACTTCAAATGGTAAGTGAGTTTCTCCTTGTTCATGCTTTTAATTTTATCTTTAGAACATTGAGGACAATGTTAGATTTAAGTTTGGGGTATGGGAGAAACTTTTTGTTAGTTGCAATAAATAAACTCCCGAGCCTAGAAATTTATGCTTATTAAGGATGGCACTAACCAATCTAAGTGGATGGAAGCATTTTGGTTGTAGGAGTTGAGGAACCAATCGATTAGATGGCAACATCTAAAGAGTCTATTCATAAAAGCACGAGCTCGGGTGTTAGAAATAACATGATAGTTTCACCAATCTCGTTGAGTCCTTTTCACTTCTATTTTTATTTTTATATTGTTTTTAAACTATGTTTCTCTAATTGATTAGGTGGGGCCCACGAATCAAGTTTTTCACCAGATGCTAGGGTTAATTAGAGTGATTGAGATACCAAAAAAAAAAAAAAAAAAAAAAGAAAAAAAAAAAGAAAGAAAGAAAGGAAAGAAAGAAAAAGTGAGACCAGACCATCGACCAATAGGAATAAATTCAATAAAGTCGACCATTTTGGAACCCTTGTATATGCCGGTTGTGTTGACCTAGAGTTAGGTTTATCGACCCTTTGGTTCCCTTGTATATGCCGGTGTGTTGATATTAATCCAGACAGTATCTCGGTCCATTAGGATAGGTTCATTTTGGCGGAGGCCTTGGTGAGATATGGGAAACATCGATCACTTAGTAAACATCAAAACCATCTATGTTTTCTCTATATCCATCTTCTTGATCTATCCATGTGATTAGTTTTGACTCAGGGTATTGATGTCCATAGTGCGACTATACGAGTAGAGCTCGTGACTTATATATGAATTTTAGTATGCTTGAGTGCAAACTTCGTGTACAACAATTGGAATTTCGCATCGGGTACTTCCCCACATGTAGTCAATGAGTATGCCAACCAAGGAGATTCTTTAGTGCCTTCCAAGGTTATGTGTAGATAGCTAGAGTGCGGAGTAAAGGTTTTGTGGGTACACCTCGGTAAACCCTCAGGAGACAACACTCAGCCACTAGGGCCACCTAGGGTTCAAATGATTTTATTTTCTAGAATAAATTTGCTCGAGGACTAGCAAATAATCGGTTTGGGGGTATTTGATAGACACATTTTTGTGTACGAATTGTCCTCGTGTTGGTATTGTTGGAACTCGATTCTTGTACTAATATTGTGTTTTTATGTATTTTTAGGTATTTTTGGAAATAAATATTTTGGAAAATTCGGCTCGAAAAGTTGCTCGGAACACCCCAGGAGGACATTTGATATTCGGACTCGCACATTGGATAAGGGTAACCCAATTACTAAGGGGCACCCAATTGATATTCGCACCCCATTTGTTGGATAAGGGGTGACCTTCTTCTTGGTTTGAAAATAAATTTTTTTGCGGGGAAAAAAATATGTCACGCTTTGGCGAGACTTTGGTCGGATTTTTGAATGAGTTTTAGTGAGACTCAATGGTGATATTGATAGGGATACCTTGTTAGAGCATAACGGGGTTGGTATGGGTCGATTAGTGACCTAAATTTGGCTAGATAACCCGCTAGGAGAAGGAAAGAGAAGCACGGGTTTGCATGGTTTTTTGTGAGTTTGAGACGTGCCTTTGCTCGTGTGCAGGTGTGTGGGTTGTTACAGAGGAGTGTAGAAGGTAAATAAGGAGAAAATACGGCTACAAACGCGTGAAGAGCTAAAACAGGGGAAGAAAATATTCAGAAAATATTTTCTTCATCAGGAAGTAATGGGAAGATTTAAGGATTAATGATGAGTTATTCTTGCTCCAAAAAGGCTATAAATAGGTCTTTGGGAGGTCATAGAACGAGGACGGAGAGTTTGGGAGAAATTAGAACGCAAGAAGAGCAAAAAAATAAAAGTTGCGAGAATTATTCTCTTATGCTGCTCTTTGCACCAGAACGTGAAGAACAGACTCCCAGGACAGTCGTTCTTCTCGGTGTCTACGACACTTAGGCGAGGGTCGTAATACGGCGGTGGGCGAGACTTAAAAGAAGTAACGGTTTTATCATTCCTTGTAACAGTGTTTGCAACACTTATAATCGTTGCAAATACTTGATTTTCATCATTTTCTCCTTTTCATCATTTGTACACCTCCTTTGAGCAATAAAAATGGATTTTGAGCGTGTTTCCAACATGATGAGCTAGAACCCATCACTTTGGGACGACGGAGGAAGACAAATTTCATACATGGGTAATTTTAATTAATTCTTTATTTGACTTTTGCACTAATTAAAATAGAATTATGATTTGATTAAATTGGTTGTTATTCAATTAGATAGGTTATGCTTTGTTTAGATAATCTATGCTTAGGGATACAACTAATATTTTGATAATCAACTTTGGCAAAAAATAAGAGTCCATGTTTTTATTTGTTGAGCTATAATGAATTAATATTTGAACCTTTTGTTATGAGTTTGGCGGAATCCTGAATCCTAGTAACTCTCTAGTCTTGTGACAATATTTGTATATATTTTTCTTTTATTTTCTTTTATTAAAACTTAAAATCAATCCCATCAAGTCCGAGTGAGCGACAACCCCTACCTATTACTACAACATTATTGAGTCACATCGGTGGCATTTTGATTTCTTCCCATACTACTCTGTGACTTCGCTGCCCTCCATGATAATTCTGTCTTCGACCTCCATAAGTTTCTTGCGGATGATCAAGTCTTTGAATCTTGTTATTTCCGCCACGGTTGTAGTAGTTCCTTTCTCTTTCAAATTCTTCCTGATCACGACTTCCCATGGCTACTATGTTTGGCTGTCCATCATCTGTCATCCTTTCTTGTTGCCCTTGCGAAGTGCTCGCTATTGTGTTTATCAATTTGGGTAATAATCTTGCTTTATGACATTTGAACTTGTATTCTGGCTGGGTATGATTCCATCTCATTTTGCCTTTCCTCTAGAGCAATATATTCCTCCTGAAGTTCTCGCAACTCAGTCATTGTGATTGTATTCTTGACTCTAAAAATTTGAATATATAAAAAATTGGTTGCGAACATAGCATTTATGAATGATAGAATAAGATATCTTTCATCCACCCGTCCAACCATTTCACTGCACATTGTCTTCCATCTCACAGTTAAATGTTTCAAACTTTCACCAACTCTTTGTTTTAGCCCAAATATATCTTCAATACCCGGTCGCGAGGAGTTATTACTTATATATGCCCCTAAGAATATAGCTTTTAAATGGTTGAATGGCGTGATTGTGTTTCTTGGAAAACCCTCAAACCATTTGAGTGCTATTCGGTCAAACTCGATGCGAAGTATTTGCACAATATGGCATCATGGTTTTCCCATTATAACATACATCTCACATCTCACATAAGCTTTAATGTGTTGTATTGCACAAGTTGTTCCATCGAAAATGCTTGTTAATGCAGGTAAATTGCACTTTGGGGGTATTCCTCCTAATTGCACCTCTAGTGTAAAAGGAGTTTTCGCAGCCTCTTCGATGGCCTCATCCAATTATCTTCTTCCTCCTCCCCTTCTACTGTTCAGCATTCCTCTCATCTCTGCCAACTCTCTCAAGATTTGTTCATTTGCATTAGAATTCGAACCTATTGGTCTTTTTAATTCTGCCTCTCTCCTTCTTCGTTCATGTCTGCTTTGATTTTCTTGTTCATCATTCTCTTCTCTTCTTTCTCTGCGACTTTCTCCTTCATCTCTTTCACGAATTCGCACACCGTTATATCTATCATTTTCTCTTCTTGGTTGTCTATCGGTTCTCCTTTGTATTTTTTCATATTCTTCATTGATATTTCCATTGTTGTGATTTTGTTCTCGCCTTCTTTCTTGATTGTCATGATTGTTCTGCCGAATTGCTTCTTCCAATTCCCGTTCTTCCATTTCTACTCTTAATCTTTCCCTTTCGCAAGCTAGTCGTGCTTGTTCAATATAATGTCTTTCAATTTCATCTTCAATCTCCTTTTGTTTCCTCCGTGTTTCTCTCCCCCGCAGTATTCTTCTTCCTTCTTCCTGCTTTTCTTCACCAACTGGATTATTCTGCCCTTGACGTTGCCTATTTCCTTGATCTCCATCATTTTGGCCATTCTGTAGAATTTCAGGACGTGAGATATAATGATCTTCTATCATTTCTCTTCTTTCGCAGCATCCTTCGCCGAGATTTGGTTCTCTTCCTAAATTTTCTTCATTAACATTTTCTACAGGTAATGTTCTTCTTATTTCTTCTCTAACCGATCTTGATCTTGACCTTGTATTACTTCTCGACCTTCTATTTTGCAGCCTCATATTTTCCATTCTTATATGGTTTTGCCTTGTTAAATTTGCGCGTTCTTCCGCTTCTAACTGCCTTTCTTCATGTATTGTTTGCCTCAACGCTTCTAATGCTGCGATCTCTTCATTTCCATGAATTGTTTCTCCAATCTCTTCTCGGTTTCTCTCTTCTTGTCCATTGTTTACCAATTATTGCTCTTCTTCTCTTTCCTCCATAGAATCTGATCTCCATGTATGCACACTCACCCTATCATAATCTATAACTCTGTTCGGTACTGGTTGAATTGGTGGTTGAATTGGACCTTCTTCACTATTTCTTGCGTTTATTCTTGAGGGTTCACCTACTTCATTTCTCTTTTGTCCATCTAATCTCCTACTTCTTCTAACAGTTGTTGGTTGTTCTGATGCATTCATTCTTCTAGCCATTTCTCAATCTCAGTAAGTTGTTAAAAATTATATGAAATTCCTTTCTTGTTACTCCTGATTCTTTCAATTCACAAGGTTTATCTTTACTCAATACCTGTTTCTAGCGCCATTATGTAGTTGCAGGAAATCCTACACTACACCCCTCACTATAATTCACACAACTAATCCATTTGAAGATGAATAACTATGAATTTTATTGATTATTTTCTTGAAATGTTTACAAGAGAAGATAAAACAGAGCTAAAGAAATTACAATCACTACAAATTTTCTCTCTCCTACTGACTTGCCTCACACTTCAAAAAGAACTCCCCCACAACAAACTTGTTCAACTCTTTATATAGGGTAGTACCACGAGTGGATGGCAAACTAATTTGTCCTTTATTTTCAGGGAATGACTTGCGAAATATCGCAAGTGTTCAAGTATTCATTCTCGCGACACTCCTAAACTTCGCCAGATATTCACATCTTTCTCGTGTTTTGATTGTCGTCATACATTATGATGCGTGTCGTAACCACAACAAATTAATTAATACTTTCCTACCTAATTAACTAGTAATATAGGGTAGTCAAGGTCGATCCCACGAGGAGCAAGAGATCTTAGTTGTAAAAATTGTCACGAAAGGGGGTGTAAAAAGCAAAGAAAATAAACAAAACAATTAAAGGTAAAGTTAAAAGCAATAAGAGAGACGAGATCAAGGAATCCTTCTTCGTTACGAAACAATGAATCAAGTTATGTTCTTTTCCACTTGTTATTAGTCACAGATTATCACCAACCTTAGGATAGCAGGTCCGCTTAGCTAGCCCCAAAATCCCTAATTTCACCGAGTAACAATGAGGTCCGCTTAGTTATCGATTCTATTCAAAAGAACCACCTTGAGGTCCGCTTACAAGATGTAATTCCCGAGAATGCATTAAGATTTATGAATTTAGGTTTAGTACTAGTAGTTAAACTCGGTTAGCTTGGTTCACTTTCTAGCGTTGTTTCTACACACAATTGCTCCACGGAATCCCTCCGCAAGGTCTCGTGTTTGCTACTTGTGTAAAGTGTCGAAACGATTACGTATTCCCTAACTTATACTAGATATAGATCAATTAACAAATCAATTTAGCGTGCACTCCAAACAATCTATCAATCAATCATAAGTGTCTTTAAGATCACTCCTATTAGTAAAAACAATCGATAATCATGTGAAAAACTTCAAGATAGAATTGAAAACAAAAACTCAAATCATGTTAAGAACTAGGAATTCATCCTCAATCAATAAAATTAACTACTCATGTTAAAGAGTTCACACAAAGAATAAGAAAAGAAAAGAATTGTGTGTGTAGAAAGGTGTAGAGATGTGTAGAGAGAGATGTAGAAGTTGTAGAAAACTTCTCTATTTATAGGCTTCATTATTCTCCAAATCTTCTAAGGATTAGAATCCTTTTCCTTTTGCAATTCAATTTCCAAATTCAAGTCTTTCTCTTCTCTTCCACCTTCTCTTTCCAAATTTGAGTCCAATTCTCCATCCAATTCCTAGCCCAAGTCTTCACACCCATGAGAGAGGTCCATAGAAAATTGGAATTTTGCTCGCCAGGAAAAAGCTGGGATTATGGGCGAGAATTTGGCGGAGAAACGTCGCGCCGACGGCCACCGAAAATTTCTCCGTCAGAGAATATTCGACGGAATATTCCGTCCGGTCCTCCGTTAGGACTAACGGTCAAAGTGGTCACCTCGATCAAGCGGTTAGTCGGCGGTCAAGGGGAATCAGTTTGAGTCGAACGGGTCCGGTCGGTGAGTGAACGAGTCGAACAGTGGGATGCGAATCATCTTACTCGGTGGATGGGCCGAGTGGCTTGGGCTTTTAATCAGTCGAACCGTGTCCGCACCATCATTGCACTTCAGTGGGAATCCGACCATGATGGCCCTTCCTTTGTACTTGCAACTGCCAGCATCTCGCAAAGCCATTTCTTCATATCATTCACCTATGCTGCACAGCCAAATAAGCCTCATTCATTCCTTTGCAGGTGCAAGAATGCCATTGCAACCTTCCCACCATCCACCTCAAACCATTTTCTTAAATCCTGAATAAGTCGAACCCATTTCAATCCATCCGATTCAATCCCACAGACGGCGGCCACTTGGTCATATCAACATCACCACAGAACCCATCTTCGATTTCTTCCTCCCTGAGTAATTCTTGCTAAAACCCAGCAGCTTCACTCCCTGATTTCTCAATCTTGGTTCGATTCAAACCAGATGCCAAAACCCCTCTCTGTTGCTTCTGTCTTCTTTAAGCATCAGGTTCATCTTATATCATTGATTCCTTCTCTCTGTTGAACTAATCGAACCCTAACTTTTCTTTCATGGCAGCATCTTACAGATCGAATCATCAATTTCTCAATCGATCTGCTTCTCTCACCGATTCCCTCAGACCCAACAGCAAACCATTTCATCTTCTCGGCTCTCGGTTTGTTAGTAGCAGTGGCTGCTCGTTCTTGATTCAGCATCCCTGAGCTCACAACGAACTCGTCTTCGATTTCCTCTCTGAGCTCCTGAATCTCTCAATTTGCACACTGGTAGTTATGTCCGTGTTAACTCTCGAGTAAGGAATGATTGAAGAGAAACTCTTCATCGATTTAGGTTTGAGTTTAAATGGGCGGGTATGGATCGGGTACGAATATGAGTCTACGGGTTTAGGTTTATCAACCATAACCCATCCAGTACCAGACTGATAGTAGCACTTCATTTCGGATAAGGGCTACCAGTTTGCGGCCCCTTAACTTCAATTGTCCTTTCTCTAGTGCTCCTCCAAGAGAGTAGCCCTTAACCTTAGGCCGGTCCGTGTTTAACACTCCTCAAATTGGGTTGCCCCTTAACCTTAACTGGGCTCCATATATCAATCGCCCGTAAAATGACCTTTCTGCCCTTTTGGCTCAAATTGGGTGCTTTCTTCTTCTTTTCCTCCGTGCGACTCCAAAGTAGCTATAAAACTCAAAACAAGCGTAAAATACATAATTTACAAGAAAAATAGCAAAGAAAGCATAAACTACTAGATAGTAAATTAGGTGTATTCTACACCTATCACATTACGTCATTTATATTATTCTTCTACGACGCCTTCGTGATGCTGTCGTTTACTAATCTCGCAAGGTACTGGTGTTGCGATATTCTGATCCTATAGTCCGCGACTTCTTCAATGGACTTCCACCTTGGGAGTGGAGTGATGTAAATCTTGTTTGGAGGTTCAGGGATGTCCTTTTGAGACTCAAGGAATTCATCGTCATAGACTGGGGCATAAGGAGATGATGAAGCCGCAATACGAAAGATTTTGTTATTGAGCAGAGCCTTCATGCATTGATGGTATGTTGAAGGAACCACTTTATTGTCATGGAGCCATGGTCGTCCTTGTATCATGTGATAGTCAGGCTCTTGCTCGATCACGTGAAACTTGGCCTTTGATTGAATAGGCCCCACCTTCAAGTCTATGTATGGATACGGCTTCCTTCAAAACCTGTCATCAAGATGGGATGGCGGACAATCTTACTCTATGGGAACTTGGCCGCTTTGAGAGTCTTCACAGTGATAATATTTGTAGAGGAACTTGCATCAACGAGAGCTCTCTTGAATTCAGAGTCTTTGATAAAACCGTTTACGTACAGGGCTCGGTTATGTCCTTCATCTGCCATGCGGTCCTTTTCTCCGAATGTGATGTTGTCGATCGAGTGTTCGGACACCATGGATACTTCAACGACTGGATCTCCTAAGATTCTTGTCAAGTCCACCATGCAGTTGAAAAAAATTATCGATCGCAGCTTTCAATCGATTTATGTTTCTTTCCAAGACTTCTTGCCTTAGTGCCAGTTCGGCTAATGACGGAATTTCTCCATCAAATACATTGATATATGAGAAAGGAGTAGTAAAGTAAGGATGACGAATATTACCAGAATCATTTGGATGATCCAGACAAGCATCACCATTTGGAAGACTCTGGCTAGAGTTTTGAGTAACTGAATTGGAAATAAGACCGACCATATTTGTGAGAATTGAGATTTCAACCGATAGAATGATCTCCCACTGTGGTCGCCAATCTGTATATGAGGCAAAACGATTTCTTGGTTTTTAAGCTATTGAGGAGATGATTGTGCGGAGGAAACTCATTGAACCGAGCGAACTGTCAAACCCCACACAGATGCACTACAAGAAGGGACTTCTTTGAATTCGAGAGATCAATCTGTAGTACTCCGACCTAAACCAAGATAATGGCCGTTCCAGAGTAAATTCGGTCACAAGAGAGGATGGGTCGATCTGTAGAAGGGAAGCTTAGAAATGTGTGAGATCAATGGTGATCGAAGATTGTAGGTGTGTTGTGTATTCTGAAAATAAGATAAGTTCTAAATAAAAGAATTTGCTCCGTTGAGAGTAATTGCTCAAATGTTGAGATGTTGATCTCCTGTTGTCTGTTTGACGTAAGATTGTCTTGTTTTCCAATCATGATTCTTGAACTTATTTATATTGCTAGAATTGTAAACACCAAGATCCCATGAAGTGTGATAGTTGATGGAATCAAAGAGTGGAGAAGTGGAAATCGTGTTAAAACCAGTTGCTCAACGTGCGGAGACTTGGTTGATTTTCCATCTACTACTTTGTTAACTCCTTCAATCGATTGCACGACTTGCTCACATTCTCATCGTGTGTATGAACACACGTGTCAGACCGCAAGACCAAAAACCTAGTTAATATCCCCCATGTGACACGATTGATGTCTCGTGATTTAGTTAGTCGATTCTTGACTTCATGACTTCATGGGACGATGAGTCCTTGTGTTGTTGAGTCGAACATAATTTGAAAATGTTTTGAGTCTCATGAATTTGAACATGTCTGTTGAGATAGAGGTATGATGTATGAATAAACATAGTTAATGTGAGCAAATATTGCTCATTCGATGAACTCGTTGAATATTGATGGTTGAACCAATGTTCCTTGGTTTGAGCAAATATTGCTCATCTGAGCAAATGTTGCTCGTTTGATGAATTATTGGTAGCATGACCAAATAAAATATTAATTTAAATACTGGCAACTGAACCAAGTATAATTAATAATTTGTTGACCGTGAGATCATCGTAAAACTATTAGCGCTTGAATCTGGAATTATGAACCTTGGACTCAAAACCCTAATTTGATCAATTGATGATTTATTGAAAATTAACCAGGGAGTGAAGCAGGGACCGGCTATATGGGATCATGGGTCAACCATGTAGCGCCCAGATGTTCAAGTGAGCAAACACCAAGGTTTCTTGAAGACTTGTTGATTTGTTGATGAAAGGATGATTAAATGATGGTTTAATCATTTATTAAAATAATGCTCGACGTCTGAGCCTTAGGTGCTAAAACCTAATTAATTATGAAGAGATGAGGGACCGACCAAGGGGTCATGAAACCGGCCCTGGGTGGTCATGGGATCGACTAACGATCATTCAATGGAAATTCCAAATTGTTGGAAGAGTTTGAACCTAATATGAACAAATTAGGTCAAATAATGAAAATACATGGGGAAGGCCTCTTGTAAGCCAAAGAGATAACCTTGGTCGGTCACGGTAGTATGCTCGCGTCACCAAAGTGTTTGTATCTCAGTCCTGAGAATTTTGATATTTTATGATGTGCGATTGAGCAATCATTTGGGAAAATATGAAGAAATCAGGGATTTTGCGAAGCGAGGAAACTTCATGAGATGAAGGAAAATAATTATAAAATGAAGGAATCATGAAGTGTGGGACCGCCTGAGGCCAAGGCATGGATGGCCGGCCAATGACCACGGTCCCATGGTTCTTTTCCTATTTTTATATTATTTTTCATGATTTTATGGAAATATCATGAAATCAAGGAGTTTGTTGAAACTAAGGAGTTTTGTTGAAATCAAGGAGTTTCCTTGAAGTGAAGGAGTTTCCATGAGATGAGGGAAAAAAATAATAATAAAATAAGGGTCTGGGACCGGCTTGGGCATGGTCAGCCGGCTAGGGCCCGGTCCCATGTGTTTTCCTTAATTTTATGTATTATTTTCATGATTTGAAGGAATTTTCATAATTTGAAAGAAATACCATGAAATCAAGGAATTCCATGGGATCAAGGAAACATAAAAAATAATAATAATAAAATAAGGGCGTGTGGGGCCGCCTAGGGCATGACACTGCTAGGTACCGGGGCGGTCCCACGAGTTTCCCTAATTTATATTATTTTTCATGGTTTGAAGGAAATACCATGAAGTTAAGGAGTTTTCATGAGATTAGGGAAATAATAATAAAATAATGAGGAATCATGAGGTGTGGGACCGGCCAGGATCAAGGCATAGCCGGTTGGCTAGTAAACACGGTCCCATGACACTTTTCCCAATTTTATATTATTTCCTTGATGTGAAAGAAACACCATGAAACTGAGGAATTTCCTTAAAACGAAGGATATTTGTTCAAATGACAGGATTTTCATGAGATCATGGAGAATAAAAAAAATATGATAAAATATGAAACTGGGCATGGGAATGGCCACGGCACGACTGGCCGGCCGGTGGGCCCAGTCCCCCAGCGCCTTGGTTAATATTTTATTTTTTATTATTTTCTTTCCTATTTTGCATAGGTTCATCGTTTCGTCGTATTTTGATATACTCATTCGTGTGTTCAGGTGCTCATTATTGTCGAATACACTTGCACCATTTTTAATTGGGCTTATTCGATAATGCTCAGATGCCCGTATGTTGAATATTTACTACTAACCCGTGGAATTCTGCTGGGAAGAACCATAAATTGGAGTAACGAAATATTATGAAAATATTGAATATTTTCCAAAGATTCAGTTAATGAATCCAATGATTTAAGAATAATTAACTGATGACTCTATACTAGTACGATCGCCTTGGAGCATTAATTATTCAAGAATTGGGTGATATGAGCTTGTCGAAGCGTCATATTTCTTTTATATAGTCAGGGAAAACAATTGTTACATCCTGAAGACGTTATTGATCTATACTAGTAGGCAAATTTGTCTAGGAGTCGTCTAATCTTGCAATTCTACATAAAAGTGATCACCGAAATTGCTCAGTATTCATAAGATATGTCGTTGCCTCAGCTGATAGACTACACATCTATATGTACTCTTAGAGACAGTATTCTCAGTCAGAGATTCTCGTGGCCTGAGTTTCCACGCTTTCGATGAGACATGAGCCTCAATACTTTGCTGGATCGGGAATATGTACAATTATGGTTTTACGATTTTAGCCCTTGTCGAAAATCCACCATCTACAGTGTAGGACCTCTCCACTCAATGCCAATTGGTTTTGAGTTGGATACCCGTAGACTTTAACAAATTTGGTGTTAAAACTCTTGCTTTTACACGGTGATTAGATTCCATTTCCATGCCACCTTAGATTTCTCTTCCCTCATTGTACATCGTCTAAACCTAAATCTAAAGCCCATATTACCACATATGTTTAATTATAATTATTTCTCTCGTTGTACTCTTTTTTTTAAGCATAGGTATATTAGATAAAATTAAGAAGGGACTAAATGTGGGAATGTTGTTCCCTAGTGTCATTTATTACATATTGTTTCAAGAAGCTGGGGGTAGTATGCGCCCAAATATTAGCTTGAAATACTCCCTTTTGTTGTTATCTGCCAGTATGGTTGGCGAGGGCGTCTGCTGCTTGGTTGGCTTCCCTGTATGTATGTTGAATTTTGTAATGAGGTATTGCTTCCAACCTTCTTGTAATTTCAGAAATCATTTCCTTCAAATACCATGGGGGGTCTGATCGTTCTTTGATGAAATGAACTAGTGTTTGAGAATCTGATTCAATGTAAAGTTTAGTCCATTAGTAGAGTAAGACCGATCGTAGATCCATGATAATAGCCTTGGTTTCGGCTAACAACGGTGTTGTGATCCCTAATGGTTGCGACATTGTAACTATGACTGATGTTGTTGAGTCTATGCAAATAAAAGCACCACCGGCCAATCCCGGGTGTCCACGGGCTGCTCCATCTGTGTTGATTTTTACCCAATATTATTCTGGTGGTTTCCATCCAACTTGAATTGTATTGGTCGTCCGCGTCTGTGAAGTATTGATTGTCGTTGGATTCATTCCCGGTAGAGGTGACGGTAGAACTGAATTCTCCCAGGTGAACTCTTGATGCATGTGGTTTGTCATTTTGATTGTGTCATAAGGAGTTCTGTGGTTTCTTCCATAAATCAAATCATTTCGTTCTAGCCACAGAGCCCATAAGTGAAGCAAAAATAAGTTGTAGCAATTTTGGGTTGATTTATCATGAGTAGTTGGTTTATGGTGGTTGATGGCGTTATGGGTTGGGGTCTGCGATGCATCAAAGTTGGTTCTGCTTCATGATGTCTAAATAATAAATCCCAAACTTCTTGCGCATATCGACAAGTGAGAAGAATGTATTCAACAGTTTCTGGAGATAATTTACGTCTAAACATAAATTCGAGGGGGTAAGGTGAATTTTATGTAATAGGGTGAAGGTAGGTAGGCCTTCGTTTATAGCTTTCCACAAGAAAAGCTGTATTTTTGGTGGGCGAGTTTAATGTCAGGATGTGGGCAAAAGGTGGAAGCTGATATAAAGCTGAGGTATTGGAGGGGTGAAGATCTAACAAGCGTTATCCTGACTTGACTGAATATTTACCATTTTTTGTGTATAGCCAAATAATCTTGTCAGGTGGCCCATCTTGTGGAAGGTGTATGTTAAGAATCCTATACATAGCTGATTGCGGAAGCTGAATCAATCGGTCATGAATCCAAGAATGTGAGATTGGATCAATAAGATTAGAAATAGTCGGAAACATCTGACATTAGTTGAAGGATAAGGGTGGGTGATTTGGAATCCAATTGGAAGTAATCGGGGTAGAAATGCCAGTGCCAATTTGATGGAAGATGTGGGGTATGATAGAGGATAAAATGGACGCGAGTTGTTTCCAAAAAGGGCTAGCCGAGGTGGGGAGGTTGGTTTGATTGGAAAAAAGGTTCATTATTGAAATATTTTTCTCTGCACATGGAGGTATAAATCGAGTCTGGGTGATCTTTAATTTTCCAAACTCTTTTCATTAATAAAGCTTTGTTGTGATCTAGGCTTTTCCTAATACCCAGGCCGCCTTCGGGAATAGGGCGCGTCAGTTTATCCCATCCTATAGGGTGCAACTTTTTGATTGATGAATCATGGCCCCAAAAAAAAATTCCTAGTGATCTTATCAACTTCCTTATGAACATGTGCCGGTAAGAGATTTGTCTGCATAATATGATTTGCGGTAGGGAGAAGTGAGGTTTTAATGAGTACTAACCTTCCTTTTTGATTGGGGTATTTCGTTTCCTCTCGTTGTACATAATCTAAATCTAAAGACCATATTACACATATGTTAATTAATTATAATTATAATTTAGTTTATGTATTGTCTGATATTGCGTGCTTGAAAGGGTCAACGAAGTTGGCTTTATCTGGCATATAGTTTTACTCTTTGAGGTTTCAATCAGATGAAAGCGTCAAGGAATTTGGCTTTGCTGTTTCAATCTTGGGGTTTCAATTAGATGAAAGCGTCAAGGAGGGGCTGTGTATTTGTTAGGGTTCTAGACCAAAACACAAGGACTAAGTAACTGAAATAGGTATAAACCCGAATAAGAGGATTAAGAAGAGGAAAAGAAGACTAGAAGAGATTGAAGAAGTGTTTCTTGTATTAATTCTTAAGCTTTTACACAGCTTGAGAGAAGTATTTATATCTTCTCATACTTGTGAAACAAGTAACACTAAAAATAGAGTTTAAACTAAACTAGGAATTTAAAGCAAGCTAAAATGGAAAAGCTTTTAAGGTAACTAAGTTAACTTGGTGTTGGCATCACAACATCCCACCCTTCTCGCGCGGCTTGTCCTCAAGCCCGAAATTCGTAAATACATCACGACAAGACGAATGCGGCGCGGCTTGTATTCTTCATATAATTCTCTTAAGCCACTGGTACGGCTTACCACGATCAAACACAAAAGTCATTGCCTTGGAGATTATAAAACGAAGTAGCCACAAAATGTTGTTCCACACATCATAAGATGTGCATTTAAATTTTCCGCGATCAAACACCAAAGTCACCTCATTAGTGAGTGTAATGGAGTGGACCATGCAAGTAGCCATCAGTAAATTCTTCACTTTTCCTGCAACTTGGTTGACTAGAAGTTAAGCTTAGATCATATGACTTACCATTAGATTCAAATAAATCATGTGATTCTTGAAGGACCAAGCTGACTTGATTTTCTTCTCTGTGAGCATGATTTACTTCGTTTTTCTGAGAAATAGTTTTCATCTCTTCTTCACCAATGGATGTCACGGATGAAGATGAAAACTCTGGGGTTGACAATGAATCATTAAACTTCTGTGAATCATGTGAAATCTCTTCAACCTGATTTTTTGTATCCTTCTGAGAAGTTGATTCAATACAGTTTACTTTCAGATGACGCTAAATCTTCTGGAGTTGATGATGACCGAAACGATCACGAACTAAATAACAAAATTCGTCCCATGTAGTAACTGTAATCATGGTCTTCTTCCAACGATACCAAGCATAGGCATCACCTTTAAGATGCGCGGAAGAGATGGTGATTTTCTGATTGTCAGCCACTGGGTGTAAACTAAAATATTGATCGGCACTAAAAATCCAATCATCAAGGTCATCTCCATCAAAAGTAGGAAACTGCAAACCAATAGATCCAGCACAAATAGGGGTTTCAATAATTCCATCACCAATATTAGGGTTAGGAGTTCACTGATGGGTTTGCTGCTGAGGAAAAAATTCAAGAAACACAGCACGTAAAGATTTTGTGAGTTCCGTGCACGTGCACATAGTGTTTATAAGATCTTTTGTATTCTCAACTAAATCCAGCTGTTGATTTGTGTATCCTCAAGGCGCAGCTTCTTGTCTTCCAAACGAGTTTGTGTTTGTTCTTCTATGTAAGTCATCGTAAAAAAATTGGTGTAAAATTAGGTACATGATAAACCTGCTCTGAACCAGATGTTAGGGTTCTAGACCAAAAAACAAGGACTAAGTAACTGAAATAGGTATAGAACCCGAATAAGAAGAAGAATTAAGAGAATAAGAGGATTAAGAAGAGGAAAAGAAGACTAGAAGAGATTTAAGAAGTGTTTCTTGTATTAATTCTTAAGCTTTTACACAGCTTGAGAGAAGTATTTATATCTTCTCATACTTGTGAAACAAGTAACACTAAAAATAGAGTTTAAACTAAACTAGGAATTTAAAGCAAGCTAAAATAGAAAAGCTTTTAAGGTAACTAAGTTAACTTGGTGTTGGCATCGCAACAATATTGGACCTCTTCTCATCCCCGTCTGAGGGGCTAACTTGAGACGTACAACCCTCCTTGATTTTGATTTGTTGTTTTTTTTATCTCTTTGTCTCCCTTTCTCTGGGACGTACACTTGATTTTTTTATTTGTATTTTTTAATGAGAAGAGAAAAATTCATTGGTAAAATGAATCTTTTAAGTAGCTACAAGCTATACAGAGAAAATTGCAGAAACGCTACATGAATACTGATGCCTAGTCTAGTACTGAACCAGAAAAGTTAACGTGAAGCATAGAGCCAGCAGCAACCGTGTTAGGGTTCTAAACCATTACACTGGATATAAATTGCAAAAGAACTCAAAAACAGGGATAAAGCCCTTTGATCTGGGGCAAGCATCCTCTGCCTTTGAGAATTAACGTAACAAACTTCTTAATATTGATAACTGATTCGTTACAAGCTTAGACTCGAGCTATATATATAGCTGAATAAACTTGATAAGCAAGCAAAATAACTAAGGAAACCTATAAACTAGGAAACTGAATACTAAACACGTAAAGAAATCAAATACTAAGCTAATAAGCTATTTATAATAAAGGAAATAGGAGTTGGCATCGCAACATCCCACCCTGTCAAAAACAAGGCTTGTCCTCAAGCCTCTAATTTTGTAAAACGAAGAAGTAACTCATTTGCATCTACCAAATTCTCCCCTTCATTTGGATGATCCATGCATTTGACTAAGCAGTTAGTGCCTGCATAGGAACCAATCTTGAATTGCAAAGAACACGACCTCAAGTTGTCATCAATAACTTTCCACGATCGAACACAAAAGTTGTAGCTCGAGAGATCATAATTGGAAGTAGGCATGTAGAAATGTTTCTTAAATCATTATGAGACTTGTGTTTATACTTCCCGCGATCAAACACAAAACTCAAATTATTAGTGATTGTATTTGAATCCACCATACGAGCAGCAGCTATGAGTATAGATAATTGTTCTCCAAAATTCGGAGTTACATCTTTAACTGCACCTTCAATTGAAAGCCCCTTTTTGGGACCCAAATCATTGATTAGTTTCCTGATTTTAAAATTCTCATTTTCGTTTTGAAATGGAATATACCAGCCAAGTCTTCTATTTATGACGTAACATCCTTCTTCGGTTGAGCTATCGAATAAAGTCCCAATAAGTAAGGTAGCAGTAGGCAGCGAAAAGAATAAGTTCTGTTCACCTCTTACTACTCGGTTGATCCAAAATACGTTTTTGACAAGAGGTCTATCCATCTTTTCATCATATGTCGTTTGTGTTGATTTACCACGATCAAAGACAAAATCCACCATTTGAACTCCTTGCAGTTTCGTACATCTGTGAATGGTGTTAGACGTACACATGCACCATCCAGTAAACTTGGAAACCAACGTCCGTTTGTCTTTACTTGAAATTTGTGAAAACATTTCAATTGCATTTGAAGTATGCTTGTCTCCCAGTGAATGATCCTTTCATATATATGTGCAACAAACGGAGCCTTGGACCCTTTTCTAGTGCAAACATCATCCAAGAGTGGACACTGATTAGGTTCTGTACTGGCAGATCTTTACTACTTGGAAAAACATATATAGGAAACAGAAGGTTCCGTGAAATAATCTGTCGACAAACACCAAATAGCTCGTGAAGGACTTGAACATGGAATTCTCCATTGGCGGAAAGAGTTAGAAGACAATTCTTATCATCCCAACCGTCATGGTATCGAAATAACCATACCATCATCATTACTTCGGTTTGTGCATCATTTTCGAAAGATTTTAAGCTATCCCGTGTCTCGAGATTTTGGATCTCATCCTTATGTTTCTCAATCAAATAGGCAAGAAATACTCTGTACTTTGCAACTACATTAGCAACCTTGAAAAAGTTGGCTTCCCAAGCAACAACACAAAAGAATTCTTCTTCCATGTTGACATTTACCCGTGCACAGTAGAGCCAAATCAATTCAGTACCTGCAATTGTTGTACAATCCATGAACCACCAAACTTTTCCAAGATCAAGAATGGAGTTCTCATGTGCTAGAAAAATAACAAGTGGATGTTGAATAATTAAGAGATCAGTATCATCTTTGAAGTAGTGAAAAGCATTAAAATTCACTAACTTCTTTGGCAGTAAGATGGAAATATCCTGACACGTTGCAAGGAACTCACTCCGGCATCCTTGGTTTATAATTAAAGCCTCCCTATATACTGGACAGATTGAAACTCCACATCTACCAGAAGACTGAAGAAAAAGATACCCGTTCTTGCTGTAATATTTGGTAGCAACTCCAAGTTCAAATAGTTTCTGACGGAAACGCCATAGCAAGCCAGTTACAATATCGTAAAAGGCAGATGATGTGCAATAGTCGATACGTCTGACTTCGTTGAACCCAATACCTTTTGGTGTAGACCATTGCAGAAACATTTCGACAAAGAAAATCTTGGCTATGGCTTGAACAACTAGTTTAGTTTGTTCATAACGCATCACACTAAGTAATTCATCACGTACAACTATAAATGCATCGATCTTGTTCAGAATATTATGAAAATTAATTATACATTCTCGATTTTCAAACTTGGACACGATAATGATTGGATTTGGATGCTTCTGTAACAGCTTGTGGAATCCCATTACCCTGATCTCTTACAAACAAAAAAAAACAAAATAACATCAATCATAGTGAGTACACCCTTCATTAAAATATCCTCCTTGTCTTTTTCCGTCAAGGTCAGTAAGTGTGTAACAACTCCAACAAGATTTTTATCTGTTGTGTCTCAGAGAAGAGAAAAATGCCGTAAGGTAAAAATCAACAAACCCAACTTTGTACCTGCACCGTATCCATCAATTAGTGTCAATAGCTCTGGATCAAAACTAGATGAATGAAAGAAAAAATTGATCCAAAAACCATCATTTGATACAGATCCATGGAAAACCTTCATCTCATCAGTCCACCATGCAATGGCTACATGGCTAAGGAAGTCTGCAACATATACATGTCTTGAACAGACTTGATCAAGAAATACTTCATATCCTTACTTGACGAATACATCATCTGTCCTTACACATAGTAATACACCGTGTGATCCATTGACAACGATTCCAGGATCAAAGAGAGCAAAGTAACTCACGTCCCATGAAAGAAACCTTTTGAAAAAAAACAACTTCTTTAGACAAGAGAAATTGAAGAGATCATGAGTGAAGTATTCTGCTGTCACAAACATGTTCCTGTCAGCTAAGATATCCTCTTTGTCTTCTTCTGGCAGAGTTATAAGCTTTACATTAACTCCAGGAAGACGTATATTTTCACTCTTACCAAAAGATCAATATTCTTGTAGAGTATATAACTTGTCGAACCCAACTTGGAGCCTGAACATATCCTAATAGTTTTGACAGAGATGATTGAATTTCATAAGCAACATCAGATGTTTGATGCGCAATTGTCCATCTTATTCCTCTTGGTGTCGAGAATTGCACAGGAGTTTTCTTCTTGCGAATAAACTTGTCTACAAGATCTTCTGGTAAAATTATCTTTTCTGTATTAGAGAGAATTCGACCACGGATTCTCCCGTTATAATTCTCTATATTTATGTCTTCTTGAGATAGGTGGTCAAACTGGGTCAAGGTCTGGGTCATGAGTCAGAACCGAGTCAGCATCTGAGTCCAGCTAACTGGGCTGACTCGGCTAAGTTGCCATGGCATAAGCCATTGCTCTGGCCAGAGCTGTGTTGTTGCACAATGATTGTGCTTCACGCCTCAGCCATCATGGCTGTGCCTTCTTCACTTTTTGCGCCTTCGTTTCATCTCACTCAGGCCCACAGTTCTCTCCCCGCAACATTGCATTGCTTCAATGCCCAAGTCGCTGCAAGTCATGCCCGCAAATTCACCGGCTTGATTACATAGCTCCATTTTCTCCTGCCAGTTGCACATCTCAGCCTTGTACTCTCCCATGACTCCACTGCATCGGCTCATTGCATTTTATCATCATCACCATTTTCACTGCATTCTCCATTACAGTGCCAGACTCAAGCCTTATTTGTTCTTCTACCAACAGAACCAAGCCACCAATCCAACCACAAGTAGTTCATGCCACGAGACTCCTATTGCGCGGCCATAGTTCATTTCGAATACCTCCGGGACCTTCGATACCAGTGACAACACAATCCCATTCCATCCATTGCTTCTGCTCCATCCTCACAACTCATCCGAGCTGCACATTCATTCTCCATTCACAGAGTTCAAGCATTCGTGTCATTTAGTACCTTTCTGTCACTTCATACTACCCACCGTAACTTCAAATGTGATTACAATCTCCGTTTCAACAAGCGGGTTCATCACCATCTTTCTGCAATTACCAAAGAACAGATGCTTCAATTATTACCACCTTTACAAACCCATATCACTTTCTTGTTCAATTGCGGATGGAAATCGAAACCCTAAACTCTCTCAATTAAATTGAATCACGAAGAACCCTTAATCTAATTTCAATTCCATCATCTCTCGACTTCACTTATCTTCACCGAATCATCACCAATCATCAAACCCTTCTCAACATTCGTTTAACACCATCTCATCTCTCGTGGAATCAATTCGAACCCAAGAATATCAACATCTTCTTATCACCTCAAAACCCATCACCTGTTGCATCTGTCGAGTACATATCAACATTCGATTCGAACAACAATGACATCGTTTCAATTTCGTCATTGTCTCTTCTCCGATTCTGCAGCGAGAGACTTATCCATTAATCAATTAGGTCCAAACCCATGAATTATCAAGTACTCATTTCAAACCAAACCCTAATTGTCTAAATTTACTTGCAAAGAAGAATAAACCCTAATTGCTTCTCTCAAAACAAGAATAAAACCACCTTCACTTCCATCACCGTAAACTACTAATCGATCTCGATTTCGATTTGAACATCATCTTCTCTCGAGTACCAAAGCAGTTCATTGCTTTCATCTTTCCCGTTCTTTTGACACTAACATCGTCTCTTCTCGATTCCAGTCTTCCTCAACTTCTTCTATCAATCTCTCGATTTATTTGTCGGAAAAATAGCAGTAGCTGTCGCTTGATTTCATCTCCATACCGCATGCAAACTTTTTCTCTTTTCTTAGTTTCGGTGAAAATGAATTGAACAAAAGATATTTCTTGCTTTTAGGGTTCGAACATGGGACGATATTTGCACCGTATAGCCACCCATTGATAATTACAACCTCTTCTAAATGATAAGGGGTACTCCAAATGATAACCCCTTAACCATAGCTGGTTTGCGTTTAGTATACCTCCAAGAAGAGTTACCACTAAACCTTGACTGGACTCCAGATAGTGCTTTCCATGTGAAATGACAATTCTGCCCTTTTTTGCTCAATTTTGGCAATTTCTTCTTCTTTTCCTCCGTGCGACTCCAGAGTACCTAATAACTCAAAACAAGCGTAAAATACATAATTTACAAGAAAAATAGCGAAGAAAGCATAAACAATAGATAGTAAATAGGTTGTATTCTACACCCTATCAATAGGTAAGCAAGCTCATACACAGGATTATGAAACAATGGTTTAGAATGTATTGCTCTAGTCGGATAAAAAGAAATCTCTGGGAGTTAATTCAACAAGTTGATCCTTGTTAGGGTTTACATAAGAGATGATTGTACGTGTTTCCGCAAGATTAAGAACTTGATTATTCTCAACAATAGATAAAGAAGAATTATCACTAACCGAAATCAATAAATCAGAGAGTTCGAGGATTGGAAAACTCACCAATAACATCCCGTGAATCATGCGAAATCTCTTCAACCAACGATGTAATGGGATCAGCCGTAGCACTTTGGATGAGGATGAATTCTCTTGATTTGCTAGGGAAACTTCTATAACCTGATTTTGATCATCTCTCTTGTAAGTAGCTTTTATATTCTCGTTTGTTGTGGACTTGGAACAGGTTGTCGATGCCTCGAAGTTTCGACCAAGTGCACGTCACCGGGGTGGTGGATTATGGGAATCGGTGAGTGTATCGACGGATTTCAATCTATCAAAGAATCGGTTTCTGCGTCTTTTCCGTCGTTCTTCTCGCAATACTTTGGTCATCTTCGGATAACAATGGGTCAATTATCAAATCATTGAAAATAGGAATATAAATGATATAGGCAATTTTTTTCAACCCGATGACAACCATAGGCCTTTTTTTTAAAATTTACAAATCTAGGCCTCCATCCATGTTTCCATCCAAACTGATTTACTTTTGTCAATTTCTCAGTCAACATGGTCAATTTCTCATCAGATGAGATTAGTTAATGACGCACAATTACCTATTTGCCCTCTACACGTGTAATCTATTAAGTAGCCACTTGTAAGCCACGTGTAACGATGCTGTCCCTATATCAGTCCAATCGAAGACACGTGGTGGTCATCCGAGAGTGGAGGAAAAATGGACGGCTATGATTATTTCACTTCGTAGTTAACGACACCTTCATGAGATTTGAGTCGTTCATCTAGGCCTCCATCCGATCTCGATGTATTAGCCTTGAGATGAGATATACATGCGGGAAAAGGAGAGAGTAGAGAAAAGATATTTCAGTTTCTCCATTTTCCTTCCTTTCTCTTTTCTCTCCATTTTTCCCCTCTGCAATTTTCTTTTCTTTCTTCTCTGCAATTTTCTTTCTTCTTTGCGATTTTCACTCTAGTCATCTGAAATATCTTTGGTTTCAATATCGAGTAAAAATAAGATGGGTATACCTAATAGATCAAAGAAACTACTCAGTAGGATAGATTCAGAGGCTAAAGCGAAGATGGATAAAAGAAAGAAAAGAAAGAAACGACGAAGGAGAAACGGCGAAGATGAAAGGTAACAGCGACTCCCTTATTTTGTTTGATTCAATTTGTGGTTATGGGTATTTTAGATTTCTAGGGTTTGTGGGTTTTTTCGATTTCTCTGGGTTATGGGTATTTTCGATTTCTAGGGTTTATGGATATTTTCGGTTTCTTTGGGTTATGGGTATTTTGTTTTGATTCGATTTCTTTGGGTTAGGGTTTATTTCGAAGCTATTGAGATTTTTTTTCCTGTTGATTAGTGTTGATTGATGTAACTCGAGGCATGTTGGTAACCTCTACAATATGGAATGTAGATATACCCACTTTTAATCATTAGCTATGTGTGGTCTTGTGGAAAGGCTTTTCTAGTGGAAGAGCTGGAAATTTTTCTGGTGAAAGACTAGTATCCAGATTTCCATGTTCTTCTCTTTGATTTGATATTTGATTAGGTTTGAGCTTTATTAGTGTTGATATTTGTTTTGATTAGTTTTATTTGAATGCATTAATCGTAATCTAGTAACATATGATGATCAATTTGTGGTGAGATAAGGTTTGAATTTGTGGAAATTGTATTCATTGACTCAGAGAAATATGAGGTAATTTAAATTGATAACAAAGTACTATGTTTAACTGTATAGAACTTTGTTATGAATCAGAAGAATGAGTTTAGGAACAGAGATAGAACTTTGTTTGTTTAATCGTGTTTAGAACAATATAGAACGTGTTTGTTTAAGTGAATCAGTTTGATTTTTTTGGTTATCACTCTGTTTATGTCTCTGTTTGGACAACTCAAATGTTATCTTTGATGGAATTGATAACAAAGTACTATGCTCATGTATTTTTTTTAGTGTCTATTTTCTTTTGTAATTTGATTTATGTCTCTTGTAGGAGTGATCTTCATTGTTGACATTATGCCTTTTTAAGTTTTAAGGTAAATGTAATAGGAACTTGCCACAGTTTAGAGTTTAGGGATCGTGCTAGAGAAGACATGGGTCTTGATAGGTTGAAGGACATGATCAGGCCACAGTTGAGACTCAAGGGTGATGAGAAGATAGACATATTGTGGTCAGATGATGTTTGTACTCCAATGTCATTGGATAGAGAAGAAGAGTTCAAGTCTTTGTGGGATACTGCTGAGTTTGATGAGAATGGTTGGAGTCAGGTTTATATGCAAGTGCTGGATAGTAGTAAGGATGGTGAGGTTGGTACAATTCCTCCACACAAGTACTTAACACCAATAAAGAAGACACCCCCAAAGAAGCCTGTATCAAAAAGAAATAGCACACCAAAGAAAGCAGCAGTATCTGAAGAAACTCAAGAAGAAACTCAAGAAGAAACTCAAGCAGTATCTAATGATGATTGTAGCACACCTAGAAGTTCAAGAAGAAGCCCAAGGCTAGCAAAGCATTGTTTAAGAAGCAAATTGGAAGAAAACTAAGAAGAAATTGTTTGTTGAAATCTAAGATGATGAAGAAGTATGTGAAGAAGCAAAAGAAAGTCAAATGTGGATAATGACATGCCTATTCCGAGAAGCTTATGTTCCTCAATTCCGTGAATAACCAACACGCAGACAAGTGTAGATGAAAACATGCCTTACCCAGATGAATTTGTTCCTCAAAGCACAACACAAGCAACTATGGCGTAAGAAGAAGAAGAATTTAATCATGATTTCGGTTTGAAGCTGCTACACAAGCAAGTGTTGTTGAGGATATTTTCTGATTGGAGTGAAGAATATAAGAAGAGTGATGAGTTTGTAGTTCAACTTCCAAATATTGAAGAAGATGAGTGCCATCCGATGAGGATATCAACAATATCCATGGATATGAACAAGAGCTTAAAGATGATATGGAGTACACCAAGTTTTTGAAGAAGGTGGAGAATGGATATTTATCTGACAAGGGAAGTGACAGTGAGAGTTGATCGCTGTCGTATGCGTCAAAAATAATTTCACTTTCCTAAAGTATATGATAAGAAAGAGTTCGTATCCACAGAGAGGCGATTGTAGTTATTACGTATTCAATTTCTTAAAGTAACCAATTGGGGGGATTTCTGAATTTAAAGTAAGCAATAAAAGCAAATTAAAAGCAAAGTAAATTGTAGAAAGTAATCAATAGAGAGAGATATTGGTCAAGGAATTCATCTTCAATCTTAGACATGTGCTTGCATATATGATTAGAATTACGATTTAATCTCTTGTGTTATCAAAAGCCTAGAGAATCAAGAGAGCAAGATAATCTATTACTTTCCTAAGTTCATCAACACACACATTAGGGATGCGTACGTGAATTCTACCTAAAGAATAACCTAACGCCTTGCGCTAATCAAGTTCAATTCCTAGGAGCATTAAGTTTCAGTAAATAGGCTAATCAATGCAATTGTCATGCGTTGCGCATAACAATTCGGACAATGGTCAAACTCTACATATGATTACGAGAGTGTATCACTACAAACCGTAAACATATCATGCTACTTGTATTCAAGGTTATCGCTCAATGAAAAACCCTAAAATAGCTATGGACTAAGATGCAAGTTCAATTAATTGGCCACTTAACTAATCAAACATCATAATCCTATCACAATACTTCAATCATGTGATCATAAAAACAAAGAGAGAATTGAACGATAATCAAAAGAGAAAACTAATACATAAAGCAAACACAAGTTTTAGAAATATGACTACATCCTTAACCAATAATATAGAATTTAGCTACTCATAGCTATGGAGTTCATCACCAAAAAATATAAGTTGAATAAAGAAGAAGAAGAACAAAAGCAAACCCTAGTTGGGTAAACAAAAACGACTCTCCAAAGTTCCAAGAATAAGAAGATCCCTTTTCAAAAGTCAGAATTCTTCTTTTATAGCTTTTTCCTTCCTTCCAAAATTAGGTCAAGTCTTCAAAGTCCATTAGATGAAAATCCACCAAGCCCATAAGAGAGAGAAACCCATGTAGAAAATAAGTCCAAAAATACGTCGCCGGGAAAAACCTGGTATCGTGGCGGGAAATCGATTAGGCGAATGGGAAAAGTCCGCCCTGAGCCACCGTCAATGGGTCATTTCGGTTGAGTCAACCCGCTCAAAGCACCGAGTCGTGGTCAGTCACGAGTTAACTCAATGGCTTAACTAGGTTGAGTCATCACCATGTCGGACATGAGTCGATAGTCGAGGTGAACCGACTAGCTAACTCGGGCCGTGTAGGTCAAAGCCTGTCAATTGCTCGTGCCACAGTCTTCGTCGCATAATCAAGTTCAGCCATGATGCCCTCGTGCCGCACCATCTGTTTGTAATACCGCCTTCGCAACCTTCAAGAAATCAATTGCATTATATGCAATAACACACACAACACCAAATCCATAACTCAAACACCATCTCCCGCAAGTTCAATCCATTTAGCACCACTGTCTCATCTCATAACAACACCAAGACTGCACTCGGCAATCATACAAATTCCATTGTAGCTCCATTGTTCTCAGCTTTTCCATTCCATTCTTTCATCATCTCCTACTCTGACTTCCACAGAGACCACCACCAGCTCCATTGCATTAGCACCCGCACTTCCCGCTCTCCATTCACTTCACACATACATATAAGATCGGGCTTTGCCGCATTTTGCAACTTACGTAATAACATCATCACCACCGGCTCTCTCTCTCAAAACCATTACCACCACCCGACAGACTTCTTCAACTCAAATGCCATTTGACAATAATTCCCCTCGGGCAAGCAACACAACACCACCTCTTCTTGCCTAGCCATTGCTCACTTCAACTCATCCAAGAAGACAAAGCCTCTGCTCGAGTTATTCTTCAGGGCGCCGCACTTTTGCAATCTTGATAGCAAGTGTGGCATCAATATAACTTCAATTCCTTTGCCAATCTCCCTTCTAACCACAACACGCACCCATTACTCACTAAACAAAGAATAACCGCTAAATACAACTCAATTACTGCATACAGAGCCATGACTCATAGCTGCACATAATAAGTGATCTCCTCCCTTCTTTCTCACTGCCAGAACTGACCTGAACTCCTCAGCTGCACTACAGAGTTCAATGATGGCGGCAATATCCCAATAGACAGCAGCAACACGTTTTGCGACTGCATTTTTAGCTCAAAGTACCACCAAACTCAATCCAGGTTCGAACCCAAATCAACTCACCTCTCCTTCTCTGTGTCGATTTTATCTCGACTGCAACCATTTACAATCCACATCTGCCATCACTGCGACTCACCGCTTTTGACATGCTCGAGCCATGGCCATCACAAACAACCCTTGTACACGGACCTCGCACAATGCAAACTAACTCGAACCCATCACTCCAATTCCATCAGGAACTGCAAATCATTCATAATCTCATTCATTATGAGCTTAAGAACAAGACAGTCAACACCATCTTCTCTTGATGTTGTAATCAACTCCAATCACAAAGCAGCAACCATTATCGTCTTCCGCATCAAATCCTCTTTATTTCCTTCTCCTTGAACCCATCTGAGTTCTTGCAATCCAGCCAACAAACCACCTTCATTTGACTCTGCACTGCATGATGTTGGTGGATCCTTTTGCAGGTCCTTAGTTCCTTCAAGATTCTCTCAATAATCAACAGCACAGCGAACCCATTTTACCCATCTGTTTCTTCATCAATTTCCTCCACAATCTTGATTCACATCACTTAACTCCTTTCCGCAACCATAACCCCCACGGTTCCTCCATTTTCCCAGGCGAACTCAATCATCGCCTCTATCTCGAACCCTCTCTCATTTAATTTTTCTTCCATTGTCCATTCCATGACAACACATTTCTCCAATTTTCTTCAATTCCACTCCGAAGTTCTCTCAACAAAGAACAGCTTCTTCTCGATCCCCTAATCGATTCAAACCTTGAAACCTAAAAATCAATCCAATCTCCTCTTCGAATTAGTTGTTCAGTCCCTTCTTCGAGTGTTTCTCGATCTGCTCCAATTTCTCTCTCGAATCTCATGTTTGTTGATCTCTCAATCTCTAAAATTTTCCCCACACTCGGATATACAAAAGCTTAGAATGAATGAGAGAAAAATGATTTTCTCCGAATTTTAGAGTGTGTAAGAAAGGTAATCACTATCGGCACCCACCAGTTTGTGGTGGTTAAGGAGTAACCATCTCATACATGGCTTGTCGGTTTAGGATAACCGACAACTCAATTCTTCGACTCGATTTGTCATTTATGCAAACCGACAATTCATTCTTCACCTCCCTTTTCGCACACATTAGCTCTCTCTCCAAATATAGCTCGCATGTGAATTGGCCTTTGTGCTCCTTTTTCGCTCCAAATGAATGATTTCTCCTTCTTTTGCTCCCAATGACTCCATTGCACCTAATAAACTCAAACTCAAACATAAGATACATAATTTACACGAAAACTTCGTAAAGAAAGCGTAGCTACTAGATAGTAAATTAGGTGTTTTAGACACCTATCGTATTCCCCCACACTTAGACTTTGCTAGTCCTCGAGCAAATCAAACAAAACAATTCAAAAAGATACATACAACTCCGTGTCGTCAAGGCTACGGTCATTTTTAGCATAAATAACAATCCTTTAAACCCC